>SNQJ01S0045219.1:20204-49426 GCA_010110895.2 Picea sitchensis | reverse complement strand
CCTTGTGTCCTCATCATGAATTTCATGGGATGCATTTTCACTTTCAGGTGTCTTCTCTGTTACGAATTTTTTCAATACTTCCATGATCTCCCCTTTTAAACCATCCATCTTAGTATCCAACTTAGCTTCCATTGAGTCCATCATCTCTTGTAGTTCATGTTTTGTTACTATCTTCTTTTGTAAATCATTTATGTCCCTACGCATTTCTTCACCTTGATCAAGAGTCCAAGTAGGATTTTCTGGAGGCTTAGTTGGTGTAGAAGTTACCTTTTTGGTTGGCATGTTGGCCAGGTATCACTTTTGAACCTTGATTTTGAGGTGGTTTTGCTAGACAATATTTATTCTGTTGTATCTCCTAAGTTTCGGCCCTTCTGGGTATGAAACTTTATTTTATATAGTTCTCTGATGTTTCTTCTCTGCAATGCCACAGGTCTGATCAAAATTGGATGTGCCAAGTGGAATTTATAGTAACTTCCCCACAACTTTCCAAATTTTGGCCTTTCCAATATATCTCACTTGTATAGCGTGCCCCGCCCAAAATAATTGATATAAAATTCTGGCACTCACAGAAAAAATACTACAGACTATCCACGATCCAATGAAACCCATTCCACTCAATTTGGATACCCTAGGAAGAAGTTATGATTGTTTTACCTGGAACACCTTCTTGAGATTAGTCAATAGGACTAGTCAGATACCCTATCTTACACAAGGTGTATCTACAAATGTAAGATGACCCAGAAGCTGAACATTTTACCACAGATCTATTTCTAATTTTTGTAAATATCCTTCGGATTTTAGGGTCTGAAACATTACAGAAAAGTTTTTATAGTGAAAATTCCACAATGACTCAGTTCAGGATGATTCCAGAACCCTATCTTGTATAGGTTGTATCTCTGAAATTGTAAGGCCTTAGGAGCTGAATTGTGAGTCCAACATACCTTGATTTGTCTACTAAATATCCTCCAAGCGGTTCCTTCTGAAACGTTGTAGAAAAAAAGTTATAGCGAAAATGCCAAGGTGTCTCAGATGAAGCAGCAAAACCCCAAGACCTTGAGCTCTGATACCATATGTTAAGAACCAAACATAAATATAGCATAGAAAAACCTCAGAAAAAGTACTCAACGCCTTGAAAAAGAGACAATTTCAGATAATAAGCCTCTTCGAGGGGGCAACCTCATTCTACCCCACTTAAATGTTCAAGTACAAGATGATTCAAAATGAAAATGTCTCCTTGGTATATATAGGAGACTATAAGGTATAATTACAACTAATGTCCTAAAGCCAACATAAATAAAATAACATTACTAATATAATATGCCCCAATTAAGGGGTAATGAGCCAATATTAGGGCTTAACATTCCATCATCTAGATCTGAGTTTTCACATTATTTCATGTAGTACCCTCTATCCAGATGCCTCTAACTTCTCCTTCCTAGGAAAATTCAATTTTTTTATACCATTCTTATGAATAAAGAACATGATAAACACACATGCAATTAATAGTAAACATGCATAACTATAAAAGAAACATTAAACAAGTAAGGGATGTTAATTAACAACAACAAGCATGTCATAAACATATAGTAGAGATAAATTAAATAATGGAATATAAATTACAGAGAACTACAATGATAACTTATCTTTTAAATAATCAGTCCACCAACTGGCTACAGATGTCGAATGTTCCACCAAACCATAGGTTCTATTTCAAATAAACTCTCTACAACATGCCACCCTTGAGATGAGCCTATGAATCCACAAGGACGATTCCTAGGATGAATCTCAGTTCCCAAACCAAACAATAATCAACTTTCATAGTTTCTCAACTACACAACAATCCTAGTTTACTAGCTCTATCTTCCCCCTTCATCCTACACAACCCAAAAGGATGAAAACCCTTCTCTAGAATGCAGTCCCTTGGGTTATTCCACCTCTTTCTAGGACTTCTCAGTTCTATTACTTAGGAAATATCAATGTTGGAAACTCAAAGGATTCTAATTTGTGGACATCATTTTCACAACTGTCACCAACATCATGCACATTGACATCAATTCCTTATTGGATGTAACATCCTGCTCTTGCGTGCACTAGAGAACTTATTCTTTGAGGACACGTGTTTGCAAGTGATCTGTATTAATATACTATTAGGCGTTTGATTATGATTATGAGACGTTATGGATAGATGACATGTTATGTTGTTGTATTGACATAGACAAGTGTTATTGACTCGGTTTTCCTTAGTGTGTAGGATTTTGGACCTCGAGGATAAAGAAGCATCGATGAAACCCTTCGAATCTGGATTGAGTGAGGGAGTGGACTATTGGGATTTGATTGTTTTAAATATGACATTTGTGCATTTGATTAGATGATATGATTATGGATATATTTCTGTCATGATTCGTTGATGATGCAGGCTGATGATAGCTTGTCGACCAGACTCCCATGTGGAGTAGAGGGTTCACGCATGATAGCCAGAGATGTTGAGGGAGAGGTGTGGAAAACAACCCTGCCACAACCTACTAGCACTCTCGTCGTGGCTCAAACTGTAGGTTAACGAATACCTAGTTCGAGAAGACCCACGATGTCGTGAGGGCAGACTGTGACAGTCACTCACAATGATTCTAAGGGGCATGCAATAAGGTAGGGGCCTTATTCCTTATAGGCCCTTAGTCTCCCATAAGATCACCTGGCGGAGTATTGACTCTAGGGGTTTTTGATGTCTACCAAGTTAGTCAAGAGGCGAGTGGAACCCTTGGAGCACGTAGTGTGTCCTGAAGGCATGTTGCGCAAGAAAAATGGAAAGAGGCGAGTGACACCCTTGGAGCACGTAGTGCATCCTGAAGAGCACGTCACGCAAGGGAAACAAAATGAGGCGAGCGACACCATTGGAGCACCTAGTGCTTCCTGAAGGGAACCTCGTGTTGTTAATTAATAAATGGATAAACCTAGATGGAATTAGGATGAATAACATGATAAGAAAGATTTAAAACATTTTCCCTAACAAAATGTCACCCAACCTCGAAAATTAAAATCTAGCTCTAGGTGAAACTTGCGGTAAAAGAAAAATATTTATATAAAAATAAATAAATAATAATGATAATCATCACTAATAATGTGACGAGAAGGGGGTAAGCAATTCAATTAATTTATAAAAATCTGTTGGGGGATAAAATTTAAAAAGGGGAAATAATTGTTTTGTTATAATATGCTAATTAAAAATTTATTAATTAAAAAGGAAAAGGGGAAAAAGGTAATTTTCTGCACATGCCAGTTTGAGTTTTAAATGAAAAGGGAAAGAGGGAAATTTAAAAGAATTAGGAAACTAGGAAAAAGAGGGAAACATAAAAAGAAAGGGGAAACACAAGGGAAAAGCAGGAAGACTAACTTAGTAAGGTATCTAGCATTTAAGAACTTTCTAAATTAAACTCAACCAGTAAATTAGTAAGGGGGTAAGTCATTAAAATGTGTAAGGGGATTTGGGGACACCTACGAGAAATTATAGGAATTATTTTAGGAGGGTGAGGGAAACAGGAGTAATTAATTAATTAAAGAAATTAATTTATGGTGCAATGAAGGGGATGGGTGACACATGTACGGGGAGGATTTTTGTGAATTAAATTATTGAACAATAAATTAAATGGGATTTTGGGAAAGTAAAGGACTTAGAAACTCTATATAAAGGAGGGAGGAGAAGGATGATGGATCTCTTCTGTCATGCGTAAAGTTACACTGTAGAATTTTATACTTGACTGACTTAGCTTGTGGGAGTTGGGATACCCAGCTTTGTGAGGAGTGGTAGCTCGGCCTTGCTAGGCGAGCTAGGAGCTAGTTGTTATTTGGTTTAGTGTGTGTGGCCCCTTTGTGTCTTGGGAGGCTAAGGGGAAAGAAGAGTACCCCTAGCATTGGTTGGGAGGTACCAGTGAAGTCTCATCGGTCGACAAGCGAGAGCTACACGGAGCGCGCGAGACAACGACTCAGAGCGGACGACTTGGGCTATGGTACGCTTACTTTTATTCTGCATGGTAGATTGTTATTGACCTTAATCTTTCGTTATGTGATTTTAACTGTGTAAGCAGGTGTTGACCTAGCGTCTTAATTAATAACTTAATTTGCCCATAGCCTTAAGCTCGTTGCTGATTGATTTCCTTGGCTTCGATCCCTGAATGTTGTGACTGTCCTATGGTTTTATTGATTTGTGATGAGTTTTCATTTTTCTTCGCCTTCGTCCCTACCTTATCATTCCACGCCTGAGCAGTCGGCCAAGATATGGATCGATGGTCGTCACTTCGGTGTTAATAGACCTATAGATCCTAATGCCCTGCTTTTCTGTGCATGGATGGTGAGCAAAGGATGTGTTTCCCAGTCGTCTACCCCTATTGATTGTTCCAGGTTGAGTGATTGGTTTGCATCTTCTTGTGATTTTTTACCTCTGCTATTGTTATCCCTTCCCTTAGCGAATTGCATATTATCCTCTACGCCTGAAGCCTGTGTTTTTAATGCATTTCTGGTGAATTTCTTTGCATTTTTAATTCTTTCCCGGTGAATTTACTGTGTCATTTTATATATCTAGTCTTCCATTTACTCTGCAAATTTTACCTTATATTTTACACTTCTGGCATGCGATCTTCCCTTGCAATTTATTACTTTAATGGCGAAGTTTACCCTGCGACTTTACCCTTGGCTTACACATTTTTGACTACTAAATTATCCTCCTTGGACCGCGTTTTCTTTTATATTTTATGACGGAGTCTGGATCTACATGACTACATTTTCCTTACCTTTTAGGGACAATGAGCTTGAGGTAAAACTCAACAACATTTTGGTGGGAAATACTCATCTTTTTGTTTGATTGAAACCTGCGAATTGATGATAAAACTCAACGCCTTTCTTCTATTAAAACTCAACGATTTGTGAATCATTGCCAGCGATTCTATATGGTCATAGATATTGTGTTTTTCCCTCTGTAAATTAACAAATCTAAAGGCAAATTTACTTGCATCTTGACTATGAAGTCACACGCATTTTCCACTGAGAAGTTACCCATTTTTTAGTGTGATTCTTCCCGATTTACACAGCGTGTTTTCTTCACTTTTATTGACTGTGATTTGCATTGAAAAACCTCACCGCCTTGATGTTAAAACTCTGCACACTTTCTTGATGAAACCTAGAGATTGGGATGAAACCTGTGATTCGTCATTAATAAAACTAGTGATTAGAATGGCAACATTTTGGTGGTAGTTAATTATTATGAATTATCTCTTAGATTATATATTTATTTAATGACAATGATTATATATTCCATTATGTTGTGTATAATGTAAAATGATTTTATTTAATGGAAAATGTGATCATATTTAATGGCAATGTGATTATAATTGATGTTGAATGCGATTATGTTTAATGGCAAATGCGACTATATATTTATTTAATGACACCGATTATATATTTCCATTCTCTTGTGTATAATGTACAACGATTTTGCCATTGTCAAGTCTACGAATTTTGCTTCTTACCTGACGATGTTACCCTCTTTAGGAATGCATTTGCATTTTTTTATTGCCCTGTGATTTATGAAGGCGTTTTCATTGCCTGAACTTATTTCTCTGCGTTTTTTACTTTGAATGAGTTTCATTGCATGGATATACTTCTCTGACGATTTTTTCCTTTTTAAGACAACTCACGTTGCCTGTGTGCCAGGAAATTTTCCCTTGGACTTCACTTCGTTATTGACTTACCTTTGGTCTGCGTTGTTACCCTCTCTAAGAGTGTTCTAGTCTTTTTCGAGAGGGGGATGTTGTCCTTTATCTTGTAGGCGTGGTCCTGTTGTGTCGAGCGGGTAGTTGTTTCTCCTTGTTGTTGTATGCATGTTTCTCCCAATTTCTCTTGTGCCAGTGCGTGGAGTCAAGGTTGTATGTTTCCTGATCAATAGGCATGGTGCCCACCGTCATATGTGTTGTTTAGCTGTAATTGTTGTTGTTGTCCTGTTTAAAAAAAAAAAAAGAAAAAAAAAATTGCACCTTATGCTTCACTTGTAGTTGTAACGATGGGGTCGTTACATATGGTATCGGAGCAGGTTCAACCTGTGACTTGGGAACACAATGGATTTTGTTGATATGATATTTGACTATAATGTTGCTAATTAAGTTGACTTGTATTTGTGCAAGTAATCATGGTTAGAGGACGTCGTGGAGGCAAACAACGGGGTGCTAGGGGAGGAGGCGCTACGCCTCCAACAACATCCACACCTGAGGGGTCTAACCCCCAGGGAGACGAACAGGTTGTCGGGTAGGAGCACATAGAGGTGGGTGATGTGGTTCGAATTATGAGGTATTTTCAACACATGTCTAAGGCATTGATCATCCATTTAGACAAGGATGAGGCCAGGGCGTCGTCACCCCCTGAGGGTCCATCGCGCGCTCCAGTTGGTACTGGTAGAATTCACCGCGAACTCGAGAAGGTCAAATTTTTTGAGTTCTTTAGTGCCTCGGATGGCGCAGCCACCAAGTCATGGTTGGAGAATATGGTGATGTGATTTTCACTTCATGACTATACCTCCAACATGAAGGTTTGCATGATGGTATTTCAACTGAAGGGGAGCACTTTTCTCTAGTGGAAGACGCTCCTACCACAACTGAACATGGTCGTCAAAGACGTGTCCTGGGAATTATTCGAGGAACGGGTCCGAGAGAGGTACCTATCAAAGGAATTCATTGAGTGTTAGCTCAACGAGTTCAACACCTTATGACAGGGAAATCATACGGTGCTCGAGTACGAGGCCCGTTTCATGGAGTTTCTTCAGTATCCTCCACATCTTAATACTAAGAAAATTAAGTTCAACAGGTTCGTGTTCGGCCTTAATGAAAACATACGTGCGAAGGTTAGGATTTTGATCCCTCAGACCTTGCATGATGTCATCCACAAGGCCCTCATAGTAGAGGAGAAGCTTGTTAGCGGGGGTCAGAGAAAGACTCCAGCGAGACCGATAGGGCAGGTGTCATCTGGTGCGTAGCAGCATCAAACACCAGCCAGACATACAACGGGATATCGTGGCTTCCAGAGGGGATCCACTTTCACTACACCTCGGCAACCGGTGCCTCAGCAGCGGACACCTTATCGAGGACCATAGCATCAGCAACAGCGTCGAATGCAGCAGCAACAATTTAGGCATGTTCAACAGAACAGACCAGGATACCAGGCCAGTGGGTCGTCATCTTCTACTTTGGGTACCAGGAGTACTAGACCGAAGAGGGGGTGTGGGACATGTGGGGAGCCACACTACCAGGGTGATTGTCCGGTGGAGAGGACTAGAGCATCTGGATTAGCCGGACCCACTATCGTGGGAGATTTGTTCAAGGCCCATCGGATTCATGCGGCAGTGAATAACTATTAGGCAGAGCACCAATCAATTGTGCTCGAGACGTCAGGTACCGTCGTTGACCAGAACCTTATTATTTTGATAGATCCCATTGCTACCAAGAGTTTCATTTCTGGTGCAACGCTAAAAAGGATTAAGGTAAAGGCAGTCGAACAGGATGAGTTTAGCTTCATAGAGATGGCTTCGGGAGCCAAACAAAAGGTTGGCAGAAAGGTTACGGGTTGTACCCTTAACCTGAGAGATTTTGTCACCAGGGATAACCTGTACATCACAATCCCAGGATCTTATGACATTGTGATCGGTATGGACTGGTTGGAATCGCATGAGGCGATACTCAACCGTAAGACAAAACAAATGAGTTTGGTTGATGATGAGGGACAGAGGTGCGTGACTGTAGGATGGAACCAAGGAGTTTCCCTGAGGTTCATCTCTTCCTTGCAGTTATGGAAGAGCATGCACAAGGGATGTAATATTTATGTCATGCTTGCGTTAAATTAAAAAGGAGTAGCAGAAGGTATAGAACACCTACCGATGGTGAGAGAGTTTGCAAACGTATTTCTGGAGGAGTTACCTAGGATGTTACTAGAGAGGGAATTGGAGTTTACCATAGACCTAAAACCAGGTACTGAACCGATAGCTAGAAATCCTTATCGGATGTCGACCCCGGAGTTATAGGATTTGAGAATGCAACTGAAGGAATTGTTGGACCTGGGACTGATACATCCAAGTTTTTCACAGTGGGGTGTGCGTGTTATCTTCATAAGAAAGAAGGATGGGTTGTGGAGGCTCTACATTGACTATCATCAATTGAACAAGGAAACGATCAAGAATCAGTATCTTTTTCCGAGGATTGATGATTTGTCCGATGAAATAAAGGGTGCGACAGTGTTCTCAAAGATCAATTTGTGATCAGGGTATCACCCGTTACAGATCAAGGAGGATGACATCCCTAAGACCGCCTTTAAGACGAGGTTTGGTCATTACGAGTTTATTGTTTTACCATTTGGACTTACAAACTCCCCAAGGGTACTTCTGAGTTTGATGAACGGGGTGTTCCATGAGTAATTGGACAATTTCATCTAAGTATTCATCGATGATATTTTGATTTACTCTCGGACGACGAAGGAGCATGACAAGCACTTGCACTTGGCACTACAGTTTCTGCGAGAGCATAAATTATATGGGAAGTTGTCCAAATGCTCGTTTTATCAATCGAAGATTCACTACTTAGGGCATGTCATCTCCGGCGAAGGTATCACAGTGGATCTGACAAAGGTTGAGGCCATTATGGAATGGCATGTGCCAACGAATGTTTCGGAAGTGCGCAGCTTCATGGGTTTAGCAGGATACTATCGACGGTTCATCGAGGGATTTTCAAAGATAGCAAATCCAATAATAAAATTGCAAAAGAAGAACAAGACATAGAATTATTGGTATGCATTGACGCATCCAAGGAAGGCTTAGGCGGAGTCTTGATGCAATACAGTCGAGTGATCGCTTACATCTCGAGGAAACTTGAGAAGGCATGAGGAGAACTATGCGGTGCACGATTTGGAGTTTTTAGCCATTGTTTATGCCTTGAAGGTTTGGAGACACTACCTTGTTGGACGAAAATTTGAACTAAAGACGAACCACTGTGAACTACAACACATATTTACGTAAAGCGACCTGAATGCATGACAATGGCGTTGGTCGGAACTTCTTAGCGAGTATGATTTTGAGATTTCTTACATAAAATGAATAGTCAACCAAGTGGCAGATGCATTGAGTCAGAGACCACACATCTTTTCGGTGTTGCCTCTTCAAAATACTCTATGTGAAAATATTCTAACCTTACAGCATGACGATGACTAGTACAAAGAGGTTGAGGATTTTATCAAACAAAACACAATGATGGTACCAAGATTTGAAGTATTTACATTTGACGAAGATGGATTATTGAGGTTTAAAAATAAGATTTACGTACCACCGAATGATGATTTGAGGAGCTTGATCCTAAATGAGGCTCATAAAGAAGTATACATGGCTCCCCCAGGAGTCACGAAGATGAGGGCAGACCTTAAACCCTTATTCTTCTCGAAAGGAATGAAGGCATACATAGTCAAATATGTGGCCAGATGTCTAGAATGTCAGTAGGTAAAGACCGAACATAGACATCCAGCAGGATTACTACAGCCACACGCTATTCTAGAATCGAAATGGGAGGTTATTTCAATGGATTTTATTGTTGGATTTCCATTGACAGCAAGGAGACGTGACTCGATTTTTGTAGTAGTCGAAACTCTAACGAAGAGTGCTCATTTTATTCTTGTGCGTACGACGTATCAGGCACCTGACATAGCTAGAGTTTTCATCAGTGAGATTGTGAGGCTGCATGGTGTGCCTAAGAGGATTATATCCGATCGAGGATCAGTGTTTACTAGATGATTTTGGACTATTTTTCAAGAGGCCTTGGGAACCCAACTTAACTTTAGTACTGCGTATCACCCGGACACTAACGAGCAGACCGAACGAAGGAACCAAACCTTGGAGGACATGTTGCGCATGTACGTGATGGACCAACAAAAGTGTTGGGAAGAATTATTTCCACTGGTAGAATTCACTTATAAAAATAGTTACTAAAGCACCATTAAGATGGCGCCTTTCGAGTTCCTTTATGGGTGACCATGTCGAATGCCTTTGAGTTGGGATCGGCTTGAGGATAAGGTCCTGGTGGGACCAAAATTGATCCAATAAATGGAAGAGAAAATGAAAACAATAAGACAAAGGATCAAAGAAGCACTGGATCGGCAAAAGAGTTATGTCGGTGCACACAGTGTCGACTATAGTTACGAGGTTGGCGATCGAATCTTCTTGTAGGTAAAACCGCATAATATTTCGATCAAGTTTGGAAAGGGAGCTAAACTCTCTCCTAGGTTCGTGGGACCTTTCGATATTGTAGAGGGGAAGGGGCCTGTGGCCTATCGACTAGCCTTTCCAGATTCTTTGAGGCGTATGCACGATGTTTTTCACGTATCGTTTTTGAGACATTATATTAGTGATCCTACACATGTTATTGACATGAGTTTCTTGTAGGTATGGGGCGAGGGGGAACTCACGGCTAAGCTGATCCACATCCTAGATCATCGCATTCGACAACTACGGCATCGAACTCAGGTCAAGGTCCAGTGGGACAACTATAGTACGCACTCGGCGACCTAGGAGGAAGCATATGATATGCACCAACAGTTTCCATTTTTACTTGATAGATAGACTTATGATAATGTAATACACATTATTTTGGCATTTATATACTATGAAAATTTGGGACGAAGTTTAGACCAAGAGGGGGTGTATGTAACATCTTGCTCTAGCGTGCACTAGCAAACTTATTCTTTGAGGACACTTGCTTGCAAGTGATCCAGATTATTATACTATTAGGTGTTTGATTATGATTATGAGGAGTTATGATAGATGACATGTTATGTTGTTGTATTGACACAAACAGGTGCTATTGACACGGTTTTCCTGAGTGTGCAGGATTTTGGACCTCGAGGATGCAGAGGCATCAATGAAACCCTTGGACTCTGGATCGAGTCAGGGAGTGGACTATTGGGATTTGATTGTTGTATATATGACATTTGTGCATCTGATTAGATGATATGATTATGGATATATTTCTGACATGATTCGTTGATGATGCAGGATGACAATAGCTTGTCAACTAGACTCACATGTGGAGTAGAGGGTTCACGCATGATAGCTAGATACATTAAGGGAAAGGAGTGGACAACAGCCCTGCCACAGCCTACTAGCACTCTCATCGTGGCTTGAATTGTAGGTTAATGACTACCTAGTTCGAGAAGACCCACGATTATATGAGGGTAGACTGCGATAGTCGCTCATGATGATGCTAAGGGGTGCGCAATAAGGTAGGGGCCTTATTCCTTAGAGGCCCTTAGTCTCCCACAAGATCACCTAGAGGAGTATTGACTCCAGGGGTTTTTTATGTCTACCAAGTCAGTCAAGAGGCGAGTGGCACCCTTGGAGCACCTAGTGCATCTTGAAGGGCATGTCGCGCAAGAAAAATGGAAAGAGGCGAGTGGCACCCTTGGAGCACGTAGTGCGTCCTGAAGGGCATGTCGCTCAAGGGAAACAGAATGAGGTGAGTGGCACTGTTGGAGCACCTAGTGCTTCCTGAAGGGATAAACCTAGATGGACTTAGGATGAATAACATGATAAGAAATATTTAAAATATTTTCCCTAACAAAATGTCACCCAACCTCGAAAATTAAAATCTAGCTCTAGGTGAAACTTGTGGTAAAAGAAAAATATTTATATAAAAATATAAATATAAATAAATAAATAATAATGATAATCATCACTAATCATGTGACGAGAAGGGGTTAAGCAATTCAATTAATTTATAAAAATCTGTTGGGGGATAAAATTTAAAAAGGGGAAATAATTGTTTTGTTATAATATGCTAATTAAAAATTTATTAATTAAAAAGGAAAAGGGGAAAAAGGTAATTTTCTGCACATGCCAGTTTGAGTTTTAAATGAAAAGGGAAAGAGGGAAATTTAAAAGAATTAGGAAACTAGGAAAAAGAGGGAAACATAAAAAGAAAGGGGAAACACAAGGGAAAAGAAGGAAGACTAACTTAGTAAGGTATCTAGCATTTAAGAACTTTCTAAATTAAACTCAACCAGTAAATTAGTAAGGGGGTAAGTCATTAAAATGTGTAAGGGGATTTGGGGACACCTAGGAGCAATTCTAGGAATTCTTTTAGGTGGGTGAGGGAAACAGGAGTAATTAATTAATTAAAGAAATTAATTTATGGTGCAATGAAGGGGATGGGTGACACATGTACGGGGAGGATTTTTTTTTAATTAAATTATTGAACAATAAATTAAATGGGATTTTGGGAAAGTAAAGGACTTAGAAACTCTATATAAAGGAGGGAGGAGAAGGATGATGGATCTCTTCTGTCATGCATAACGTTACACTGCAAAATTTTATACTTGACTGGCTTAGCTTGTGGGAGTTGGGATACCCAACTTTGTGAGGAGTGGTAGCTCGGCCTTGCAAGGCGAGCTGGGAGCTAGTTGTTCTTTGGTTTAGTGTGTGTGGCCCCTTTGTGGCTTGGGAGGCTAAGGGGAAAGAAGAGTACCCCTAGCATTGGTTGGGAGGTACCAGTGAAGTCTCATCGGTCAGCAAGCGAGCGCTGCACGGAGCGCGCGGGACAACGACTCAGAGCGAACGACTTGGGCTATGGTACGCTTACTTTTATTCTGTATGGTAGATTGTTATTGACCTTACGCTTTCTTTATGTGATTTTAACTGTGTAAGAAGGTGTTGACCTAGCATCTTAATTGATAACTTAATTTCCCCATAGCCTTAAGCTCGTTGTTGATTGATTCCCTTGGCTTCGATCTCTGAATGTTGTGACTATCCTATGGTTTTATTGATTTGTGATGAGTTTGCGTTTTTTCTTTGCCTTCGTCCCTACCTTATCATTCCACGCCTGATCAGTCGGCCAAGAGATGGATCAACGATCGTCACTTCGGTGTTAATAGACCTATAGATCCCAATGCCCTTCTTTTCTGTGCATGAATGGTGAGCGAAGGATGTGTTTCACAGTCGTCTACCCCTATTGATTGTTCCAGGTTGAGTGATTGGCTTGCGTCTTGTTGTGATTTTTTACCTCTGCTATTGTTTTCCCTTCCCTCAATGAATTGCATATTATCCTCTACGCCTTAAGCCTGCGTTTTTAATGCATTTCTGGTGAATTTCTTTGCGTTTTTAATTCTTTCCCGACGAATTTACTGTGTCATTTTATATATCTGGTCTTCCATTTACTCTGCAAATTTTACCTTATGTTTTACACTTCTGGCATGCGATCTTCCCTTTCAATTTATTACTTTAATGGCGAAGTTTACCCTGTGACTTTACCCTTGGCTTACACATTTTTGACTACTAAATTACCCTCCTTGGACCGTGTTTTCTTTTGTATTTTATGACGGAGTCTGGATCTACATGACTGCATTTTCCTTACCTTTTAGGGACAATGAGCTTGAGGTAAAACTCAATAACATTTTGGTGGGTAATACTCATCTTTTTGTTTGATTGAAACCTGGGAATTGATGATAAAACTCAACGCCTTTCTTCTGTTAAAACTCAACGATTTGTGAACCATTGCCAGCGATTCTATATGGTGATAGATATTGTGTTTTTCCCTCTGTAAATTAACAGATCTAAAGGCGAATTTACCTGCATCTTGACTATGAAATCACACGCATTTTCCACTGAGAATTTGCCCATTTTTTAGTGCGATTCTTCCCGATTTACACAGCGTGTTTTCTTCACTTTTATTGACTGTGATTTGCATTGAAAAACCTCACCGCCTTGATGTTAAAACTCTGCACACTTTCTTGATGAAACCTAGAGATTGGGATGAAACCTGGGATTCGTCATTAATAAAACCAGTGATTAGAATGGCAACATTTTGGAGGTAGTTAATTATTATGAATTATCTCTTAGATTATATATTTATTTAATGACAACGATTATATATTCCATTATGTTGTGTATAATGTAAAACGATTTTATTTAATGGCAAATGCGATCATATTTAATGGCAATGTGATTATAATTAATGTTGAATGCGATTATGTTTAATGGAAAATGAGACTATATATTTATTTAATGACAGTGATTATATATTTCCATTCTCTTGTGTATAATGTACAATGATTTTGACATTGTCAAGTCTACAAATTTTGCTTCTTACCTGACGATGTTACCCTCTTTAGGAATGCATTTGCATTTATTTATTGCCCTACGATTTCTGAAGGCGTTTTCATTGCCTAAACTTATTTCTCTATGTTTTTTACTTTGAATACGTTTCATTGCATGGATATACTTCTCTGACGATTTTTGCCTTTTTAATACAGCTCTCGTTGCCTGTGTGCCAGGAAATTTTCCCTTGGACTTCACTTCGTTACTGACTTACCTTTGGTCTGCGTTGTTACCCTCTCTAAGAGTGTTTTTTCATTTATTGATGGCCTGCGTTGAATGCATTGTCATATATATATTTCCTGTGTTTAATAGTAATTAACTCTCACGTGTGTTTTAACATCCTTTTTACAGTGAAACATTAATAATGATTATGTATTTCCTGAGTTTAATGGTAATTAACTCTCACCTGCATGTTAACATCTTTTGATAGTGAAACATTAATAATGACAACCACCTTTTATTGGCTAGAAGATATCATTCTCAGACCACAAGTTTAGTCAATTGCAATCGTTACAACCTTAATACTGTTATTATGGCTAGATAGCTTTTCGGGAGACAATCCGTTAAAAGCATTATAATCATAAGAATTATGCATGCTATCGAGAATGTTTTTTTTTTTATATATATTGGTATTGCTAAGATTAGATTGTATTAATGGTAGATTGATTTGTAATTGTTGTCTAATTTGTAATTTAGACTTGTGAATTAGATTTCTACTTAAGGTTTATTTAGCTTTGCAAATTATTGACTAGTAGTCATTTAGACTTGCTAAATTAGATATGTGATTAAGTTAATTCGATATATAGTTATTGTCTAATTTGGTAAATTAGAATCGCTAAATTAGATGTGTATATCATGTTAAGTTAGGTTTGTAAATCACTGACTATTTGTAATTTAGACTGGTTAAATTAGATCTGTATTTAACGCTAAATTAGATTGTAAGTATTGACCATTTTAGCTTGATAAAAGGGTTGGGTTGTTGACGAAGTCATGTATTGTCTTGTGTCTTCCCTTGTTGTCATATTCTTGCATTTGGTCGACCTGTTGTTGGGGTATGGGTGTGGTCTTGTTATCGGTATTCAACTCCTAGCGTGTCGGAATTATCTAGAGTCCTTGGTCCAAATAGGATGTGTTGTGCCAAGGTTATCGATGCGTCTATCACCTGGGAACAACATGATTCCTGATGAGGGGATCATGGCACACCCTATTGGATAGCAGCGAATGAGAACTTGGCCGAAGTCGGTGCCTTTTGTGTGAGTGTTGTCGAGTGTTGTAAGTTTTCTTTTGGCGCATGGGTGGAACGTCTTCATGCATTTGGTTCGCGCACCTTGAGCTTCTAGTCTTTGTTTATCAAGGTCATTGTGTCGGGAGGGGGATGTTTTCCTTTAGCTTGTAGGCATCGTCCTGTTATGTCGGGTGGGTAGTCGTTTCTCCTTGTTGTTTTACGCATGTTTCTCCCAATTTCTCTTGTGCCAGTGCATGGAGTCAAGGTTGTCTGTTGCCTGACCAACGGACATGGTGCCCACCATTAGATGTGTTGTTTAGCTGTAATTATTGTTGTCGTCCTGTTTAAAAATAAAAAATAAAAATAAAAAATTGCACCTTATGCTTCACTTGTAGTCGTAACGATGGGGTCATTACAAATGGTATCAGAGCAGGTTCAACCCATGACTTGGTAACACTACGGATTTTGTTGATATGATATTTGACTATAATGTTGCTAATTAAGTTGACTTGTATTTGTGCAGGTAATCATGGTTAGAGGACGTTGCGGAGGCAAACAATGGGGTGTTAGGGGAGGAGGCGCGACGCCTCCAGCAACATCCACGCTTGAGGGGTCTAACCCCTAGGGAGACGAATAGGTTTTCGGGTCGGAGCACATAGAGGTGGGTGATGTGGTTCGACTGATGAGGTATTTTCAACACATGTCTAAGGCATTGATCATCCATTTAGACAGGGATGAGGCTAGGGCGTCGTCACCCCTTGAGGGTCCATCGCGCGCTCCGGTTGGTACTGGTAGCATTCACCGTGAACTCGAGAAGGTCAAATTTTTCGAGTTCTTTAGTGCCTCAGATGGAAAAGCCAGCGAGTCATGGTTGGAGAATATGGTGATGTGATTTTCACTTCACGACTATACCTCCAACATGAAGGTTTGCATGATGGTATTTCAACTGAAGGGGAGCGCTCTTCTCTGGTGGAAGATGCTCCTACCGCAGCTGAACATGGTCATCAAAGACGTTTCCTGGGAATTGTTCGAGGAATGGGTCTGAGAGAGGTACCTATCAGAGGAATTCATTGAGTGTTAGCTCAACGAGTTCAACGCCTTACGACAGGGCGGTCATACAGTGCCCGAGTACGAGGCTCGTTTCATGGAGTTTCTTCAGTATCCTCCACATCTTAATACTAAGAAAATTAAGTTCAACAGGTTCGTGTTCGGCCTTAATGGAAACATACGTGCGAAGGTTAGGATTTTTATCCCTCAGACCTTGCATGATGTCATCCAGAAGGCCCTCATAGCAGAGGAGAAGCTTGTTAGTGGGGGTCAGAGAAAGACTCCAGCGAGACCGATAGGGCAGGTGTCATCTAGTACACAACAGCATCAGACACCAGCCAAACATACAACGGGATATCGTGGCTTCCAGAGGGGATCCACTTTCACTACACCTCGACAACCGGTGCCTCAGCAGTGGACACCTTATCGAGGACCATAGCATCAACAGCAGCGTCAACCGCAGTAGCAACAATTTAGGCATGTTCAACAGAACAGACCAAGATACCAGGCCGGTGGGTCGTCATCTTCTACTTTGGGTACTAGGAGTACTAGACCGAAGAGGGGGTGTTGGACATGTGGGGAGCCACACTACCAGGGCGCTTGCCTGGTGGAGAGGAATAGAGCATCTGGATTAGCCAGACCCACTACCGTGGGAGATTTGTTCAAGGCCCATTGGATTGTTCTCGAGACGTCAGATATCGTCGTTGACCAGACCCTTATTATTTTGATAGATCCCATTGCTACCGAGAGTTTCATTTCTAGTGCAACGCTAAAAAGGATTAAGGTAAAGGCAGTCGAACAGGATGACTTTAGCTTCGTAGAGATGGCTTCGGGAGCCAAACAAAAGGTTGGAGGAAAGGTTACGGGTTGTACCCTTAACCTGGGAGATTTTGTCACCAGGGCTAACCTGTACATCACAATCCCAGGATCTTATGACGTTGTGATCGGTATGGAATGGTTGGAATCGCATGAGGCGATACTCAACTATAAGATAAAACAATTGAGTTTGGTTGATGACAAGGGACAGAGGTGCGTGACTGTAGGACGGAACCAGGGAGTTTCCCTGAGGTTCATCTCTTCCTTGCAGTTATGGAAGAGCATGCATAAAGGATGTAAGATTTATGTGATTATTGCGTTAAATTAAAAAGGAGTAGTACAAGGTATAGAACACCTACCGGTGGTGAGAGAGTTTGCAGATGTATTTCTGGAGGAGTTACCTGGGATGTCGCTAGAGAGGGAATTGGAGTTTACCATAGACCTAAAACCGGGGACTGAACCAATAACTAGAAATCCTTATCAAATGTCAACTCCGGAGTTACAAGAGTTGAGAATGCAACTGAAGGAATTGTTGGACCTGGGAATGATACATCCAAGTTTTTCACAATGGGGTGTGCGTGTTATCTTCATAAGAAAGAAGAATAGGTTGTGGAGGCTTTGCATTGACTATCGTCAATTGAACAAGGAAACGATCAAGAATCAGTATCTTTTGCCGAGGATTGATGATCTGTTCGATCAAATGAAGGGTGCGATGGTGTTCTCAAAGATTGATTTGTGATCAAGGTATCACCAGTTACAGATCAAGGAGGATGACATCCCTAAGACTGCCTTTAAGACGAGGTTTGGTCATTACGAGTTTATTGTTTTACCATTTGGACTTACAAACTCCCTAGGGGTATTTATGAGTTTGATGAACGGGGTGTTCCACAAGTAATTTGACAAGTTTGTCTAAGTATTCATTGACAATATTTTGATTTACTCTCGGACGACAAAGGAGCATGAAGAGCACTTGCACTTGGCACTACAGTGTCTGCGAGAGCATAAATTATATGGGAAGTTGTCCAAATGCTCGTTTTATCAATCGAAGATTCACTACTTAGGGCATGTCATCTCCGGCAAAGGTATCGCAGTGGAACCGGCAAATGTCGAGGCCATTATGGAATGGCCTGCGCCAACAAATGTCTCGGAAGTGCGCAGCTTCATGGGTTTAGCAGGATACTATCGACAGTTCGTCGAGGGATTTTCAAAGATAGCAAATCCAATAACGAAATTGCAAAAGAAGAACAAGAAGTTTGTTTGGACCGAGAAATGCGCGAAATCATTTTGGAGGCTTTAGGAGCTGTTGACAACGACGTCGATACTAAAGTTCCCTGACATGGACACATAATTCTTGGTATGCATTGATGCATCCAAGGAAGGCTTAGGCAGAGTCTTGATGCAATACAATCGAGTGATCGCTTACATCTCGAGGAAACTTGAGAAGGCATGAGGAGAACTATGCAGTGCACGATTTGGAGTTTTTAGCCATTGTTTATGCCTTGAAGGTTTGGAGACACTACCTTGTTGGACAAAAATTTGAACTAAATACGAACCACTGTGAACTACAACACACCTTTACGCAAAGCGACCTGAATGCGTGACAATGGCGTTGGTGGGAACTTCTTAGCGAGTACGATTTTGAGATTTCTTACATAAAATGAATAGTCAACCGAGTGGCAGATGCATTGAGTCAGAGACCACACATCTTTTCGATATTGCCTCTTCAAAAGACTCTACGTGAAAATATTCTAACCTTATAGCATGACGATGACTGGTACAAAGAGGTTGAGGATTTTATCAGACAAAACACAATGATGGTATCAATATTTGATGTATTTACATTTGACGAAGATGGATTATTGAGGTTTAAAAATCAGATTTATGTACCACCGAATCACGATTTGAGGAGCTTGATCCTAAATGAGACTCATAAAGAAGTATACATGGCTCACCAAGGAGTCACGAAGATGAGGGCAGACCTTAAACCCTTATTCTTATGGAAAGGAATGAAGGCAGACATAGTCAACTATGTGGCCAGATGTCTAGAATGGAAGTAGGTAAAGACCGAACATAGACATCCAGCAGGATTACTACAGCCACACACTATTCCAGAATCAAAATGGGAGGTTATTTCGATGGATTTTATTGTTGGATTTCCATTGACAGCAAGGAGACGTGACTCGATTTTTGTAGTAGTCAGAACTCTGAGGAAGAGTGCTCATTTTATTCTTGTGCGTACGACATATCAGGCACCTAACATAGCTAGAGTTTTCATTAGTGAGATTGTGAGGCTGCATGGCGTGCCTAAGAGGATTATATCCAATTGAGGATCGGTGTTTACTGGATGATTTTGGACTATTTTTCAAGAGGCCTTGGGAACCCAAATTAACTTTAGTACTGTGTATCACCTGGAGACTAATGGGCAGACTGAACGAAGGAACCAAACCTTGGAGGACATGTTGCACATGTACGTGATGGACCAACAAAAGTGTTGGGAAGAATTCTTTCCATTGGTAGAATTCGCTTATAAAAACAGTTACCAAAGCACCATTAATATGGCGCCTTTCGAGTTCCTTTATGGGCAACCGTGTCGGAAGCCTTTGAGTTGGGATCGGCTTGAGGATAAGGTCCTGGTGGGACCAAAAGCGATCCAATAAATGGAAGGGCAAATGAAAACAATAAGACAAAGGATCAAAGAAGCGTTGGATCGACAGAAGAGTTATGTCGATGCACACAGTGTCGACCGTAGTTACGAGGTTGGCGATCGAATATTCTTGCGGGTAAAACCGCATAAGATTTTGATCAAGTTTGGAAAGGGAGATAAACTCTCTCCTAGGTTCATGGGACCTTTTGATATTGTAGAGAGGAAGGGGCATGTGGCCTATCGACTAGCCTTTCCTAATTCTTTGAGGCGTATGCACGATGTTTTTCACGTATCATTTTTGAGACATTATATTAGTGATCCTACACATGTTATTGACATGAGTTCCTTGTCGGTATCGGATGAGGGGGAACTCATGGCTAAGTCGATCCACATCCTAGATGATCGCATTCGACAACTACGACATCGAACTCAGGTCAAGGTCCAGTGAGACAACTATAGTACGCACTCGACGACCTGGGAGGAAGCATATGATATGCGCCAACAGTTTCCATTTTTATTTGATAGATAGACTTATGATAACATAATACACATTATTTCGGCATTTATATACTATGAAAATTCGGGACGGAGTTTAGACCAAGAGGGGGTGTATGTAACATCCTGCTCTTGCATGCACTAGCAAACTTATTCTTTGAGCACACTTGCTTGCAAGTGATCCAGATTATTATACTATTAGGCGTTTGATTATGATTATGAGGCGTTATGGATAGATGACATGTTATGTTTTTGTATTGACACAAACATGTGCTATTGACTCGGTTTTCCTGAGTGTGCAGGATTTTGGACCTCGAGGATGCAGAGGCATCGATCAAACCCTTGGACTCTGAATTGAGTCAGGGAGTAGACTATTGGGATTTGATTGTTGTATATATGACATTTGTACATCTGATTAGATGATATGATTATGGATATATTTCTGACATGATTCATTGATGATGCAGGATGACAATAGCTTGTCAACTAGACTCACATGTGGAGTAGAGGGTTCATGCACGATAGCTAGAGACGTTGAGGGAAAGGTGTGGACAATAACCCTGCCACAGCCTACTAGCACTCTCATCGTGGCTCAAACTGTAGGTTAACGACTACCTAGTTCGAGAAGACCCACGATTCTATGAGGGCAGACTCCGACAGTCGCTCATGATGATGCTAAGGGGCGCGCAATAAGGTAGGGGCCTTATTCCTTAGAGGCCCTTAGTCTCCCACAAGATCACCTGGCGGAGTATTGACTCTAGGGGTTTTTTATGTCTACCAAGTCAGTCAAGAGGCGAGTGGCACCCTTGGAGCACCTACTGCATCCTGAAGAGCATGTCGCGCAAGAAAAATGGAAAGAGGCGAGTGGCACCCTTAGAGCACGTAGTGCGTCCTGAAGGGCATGTCGCTCAAGGGAAACAGAATGAGGCAAGTGGCACCGTTGGATCACCTAGTGCGTCCTGAAGGGATAAACCTAGATGGCCTTAGGATGAATAACGTGATAAGAAATATTTAAAATATTTTCCCTAACTAAATGTCACCCAACCTCGAAAATTAAAATCTAGCTCTAGGTGAAACTTGCGGTAAAAGAAAAATATTTATATAAAAATATAAATATAAATAAATAAATAATAATGATAATCATCACTAATCATGTGACGAGAAGGGGTTAAGCAATTCAATTAATTTATAAAAATCTGTTGGGGGATAAAATTTAAAAAGGGGAAATAATTGTTTTGTTATAATATGCTAATTAAAAATTTATTAATTAAAAAGGAAAAGGGGAAAAAGGCAATTTTCTGCACATGCCAATTTGAGTTTTAAATGTAAAGGGAAAGAGGGAAATTTAAAAGAATTAGGAAACTAGGAAAAAGTGGGAAACATAAAAAGAAGGGGGAAACACAAGGAAAAATCAGAAAGACTAACCTAGTAAGGTATATAGCATTTAAGAACTTTCTAAATTAAACTCAACCAGTAAATTAGTAAGGGGGTAAGTCATTAAAATGTGTAAGGGAATTTGGGGACACCTAGGAGCGATTCTAGGAATTCTTTTAAGTGGGTGAGGGAAACAAGAGTAATTAATTAATTAAAGAAATTAATTTAAGGTGCAATGAAGGGGATGGGTGACACATGTACGGGGAGGATTTTTATGAATTAAATTATTGAACAATAAATTAAATGGGATTTTGGGAAAGTAAAGGACTTAGAAACTCTATATAAAGGAGGGAGGAGAAGGATGATGGATCTCTTCTATCATGCATAATGTTATGCTGCAAAATTTTAGACTTGACTGACTTAGCTTGTGGGAGTTGGGATACCCAGCTCGGTGAGGAGTGGTAGCTAGACCTTGGCAAGCTAGTAGCTAGTTGTTCTTTGGTTTAGTGTGTGTGGCCCCTTTGTGGCTCAGGGGGCTAAGGGGGAAGAAGAGTACCCCTAGCATTGGTTGGGAGGTACCGGTGAAGTCTCATCGATCAGCAAGCGAGATCTGCACAGAGCGCACGGGACAATGATTCATAGCAGACAACTTGGGCTACGGTACGCTTACTTTTATTCTGCAAGGTAGATTGTTATTGACCTTACGCTTTCATTATGTGCTTTTAACTGTGTAAGAAGGTGTTGACCTAGCGTTTTAATTGATAACTTAATTTCCCCATATCCTTAAGCTTGTTGTTGATTGATTCACTTAGCTTCAATCCCTTAATGTTGTGATTGTCCTATGGTTTTATTGATTTATGATGAGATTGCACTTTTTCTTTGCCTTCATCCCTAGCTCATCAATCCAGGCCTAAGCAGTCGTCCAGTACTCGGATCGATGGTCGTCACTTCAGTGTTAATAGACCTATAGATCATAATTCCCTGCTTTTCTGTGCGTGGATGGTGAGCGAAGGATGTGTTGCCCAATCGTCTACCCCTGTTGATTGTTCTAGGTTGAGTGATTGTATTACATCTTGTTGCAATTTTTTACCTCTTTTATTGTTATCCCTTCCCTCAGTGAACCACGTACTATCCTCTACGCCTTAAGCCTGCACTTTTAATGCATTCTTGGTGAATTTCTTTTCTTTTTTAATGCTTTCCTAGCGAATTTACTATGTGGTTTTATATATCTCGCCTACCATTTACTCTATGAATTTTACCTTACATTTTACACTTCTATCATGCAATCTTCCCTTGCAATTTATTACTTTAATGACGAAGTTTACCCTGCGACTTTACCCTTGGCTTACACATTTTGGACTCCTAAATTACCCTCCTTGGACCGCATTTTGTTTTATATTTTATGACGGAGTCTGGATCTGCATGACTGTGTTTTCCTTACCTTTTATGGATAGTGAGCTTGAGGTAAAACTCATCAACATTTTGGTGGGTAATACTCAACTTTTTGTTTGATTGAAACCTGTGAATTGATGATAAAACTCAACGCCTTTCTTCTGTTAAAAATCAGTGATTTGTGAACCATTACCAGCGATTCTATATGGTGATAGATACTGCATTTTTCCCTCTGCAAATTAACAGATCTGAAGGTGGATTTACCTGCCTCTTGACTGTGAAGTCACATGCATTTTCCACTGAGAAGTTGCTCGTTTTTAGTGCGATTCTTCCCATTTTACACAACGAGTTTTATTCACTTTTATCGACTGCGATTTTCATTGAAAAACATCACCACCTTGATGTTAAAGCTCTAAACACTTTCTTGATGAAACCTAGCGATTGGGATGAAACCTGCGATTTGTCATTAATAAAACCAATGATTAGAATGACAACATTTTCGTGGCAGTTAATTATTATGAATTATCTCTTAGATTATATATTTATTTAATGACAACGATTATATATTCCATTATGTTGTGTATAATGTACAGTGATTTTATTTAATGGAAAGTGTGATCATATTTAATGGCAATGCGATTATAATTAATGGCAAATGTGATTATGTTTAATGAAAAATGCAACTATATATTTATTTAATGACAACGATTATATATTTCCATTCTCTTGTGTATAATGTACAACGATTTTTCCATTGTAAAGTCTATGAATTTTGCTTCTTACTTGATGATGTTACCCTCTTTAGGAATTTGTTTGCATTTATTTATTTCCCTGTGATTTCTGAAGGCATTTTCATTGCCTGAACTTATTACTTTGCATTTTTTACTTTGAATGTGTTTCATTGCATGGATATACTTCTCTAACGATTTTTTCCTTTTTAAGACAGCTCACGTTGCCTATGTGCCTAGAAATTTTCCCTTGGACTGCACTTCGTTAATGACTTACCTTTGATCTGTGTTATTACCCTCTCTAAGAGTGCATTTTCATTTATTGATGACCTGCGTTGAATGCGTTTTCATATATATATTTCCTGTGTTTAATAGTAATTAACACTCACCTGTGTTTTAACATCTTTTTGACAGTGAAACATTAATAATGATTATGTATTTCCTGAGTTTAATGGTAATTAACTCTCACCTGCGTGTTAACATATTTTGACAGTGAAACATTAATAATGAAAGCCACATTTTATTGGCTAGAAGATAGCATTCTCAGACCACAAGTTTAGTCAATGGCAACCGTTACAACCTTAATACTGTTATTATGCCTAGATAGCTTTTCGGGAGATAATTCGTTGATAGCATTATAATCATAAGCATTATGCATCATATCGAGAATGTTTTTTTTATAAATATATTGGTGTTGCTAAGATTAGATTGTATTAATGGTAGATTGATTTGTAATGGTTGTCTAATTTGTAATTTAGACTTGCAAATTAGATTTTTACTTAAGGTTTATTTAGCTTTGCAAATTATTGACTAGTAGTCATTTAGACTTGCTAAATTAGATATGAGATCAAGTTAATTCGATATATAC
Source organism: Picea sitchensis (assembly GCA_010110895.2). Classification (NCBI taxonomy): domain Eukaryota; kingdom Viridiplantae; phylum Streptophyta; class Pinopsida; order Pinales; family Pinaceae; genus Picea; species Picea sitchensis. The sequence continues at coordinate 24,679 of SNQJ01S0045219.1, read as the reverse complement.
TTATTGTCTAATTTGGTAAATTAGACTCGCTAAATTAGATTTGTATATCATGTTAAGTTAGGTTTGTAAATCTCTGACTATTTGTAATTTAGACTGGTTAAATTAGATCTGTATTTAACACTAAATTAGATCGTAAGTATTGACCAGTTTAAACTTGATAAAAGGGTTGGGTTGTTGATGAAGTCGTGTATTGTCTTGTTTCTTCCCTTTTTTCCGTCCTCTTACATCTCGTTGACCTGTTGTTGGGGCATGGGTGTGGTCTTCTTATCGGTATTCGGCACCTAGCGCATCAGATTTATCTAGAGTCCTCGGTCCGGATAGAATGTGTTGTGTTGTGCCAAGGTTATTGACGCGTCTATCACCTGGGGACGACATGATTCCTGATGAGAGGATCATGGTGTGCCCTATTGGATAGCGACGAACGAGAACTTGGTCGAGGTTGGTGTCTTTTGTGTGAGCGTTGTCGAGCATTGTAAGTTTGCTTTTTGTACTTGGGTGGAACACCTTCATGAGTTTGGTTCGTACACCTTGAGGTTCTAGTTTTTGTTCGTCAAGGCCGTTGTGTCAGGAGGGTAGTCATCTCTCCTTGTTTTTTTATGCATGTTTCGCCCAGTTGCTCTTGTGCCAGTGTGTGGAGTCAAGGTTGTCTTATGCCTGATCATCAGGCGTGGTGCTCGTCGTTAGATGTTTTGTTTAGTTGTAATCATTGTTGTCGTCCCGTTTAAAAAAAAAAAAAAAAAAAAAAAAAATTGCACCTTTTGCTTCGCTTGTAGTCGTAACGATGGGGCCATTACATTGGAATACCAATAGTTCCTACAACCAACCAAACATGACTCACAACCTCCATCCATTCATTTTCCATTCCCAAAACCCCAGACCAAGAGTGAGAAAGAATGATTGAATGAAGAAAAAAAATAAGTAACCCTAAACGGCCAACAATGTAACCACCAAATAACCTCCAAACAACCCAAAAGAAAGATTTAAATAATAACATCAAAGGTATAATCTGGCCTCCCCAAGAATCTCAAGTAACACCCCCCCTTTTCCCACTAAAAAATTAATGGGTAAAATAAAATGTAATAAAAGACTTAGCCCCTCAGCCCCCTCTCATCTGGAATCATAACCCCTTATAATTTTTTCCTTGTCTATGTTGTAGCTAGTGATGTATTTTATTATTAAAAATATTTAAAGTATTGCATTTCCTAGGCTCTCCATCCTTTTCAAATTAATAGGCACTCGATCCTTTCCAACTAATAAAATAAATAAATTATTTAATATGGAGATCAAAATCGGGGTATTACATCATTGTTCCGTGTTATCAACATATCATCTACATACACTACAAGATATACAACAATTTTTCCAACTTTCTTGACAAACAGAGTTGCATCATCAAGAGTTCTTGAAATTCAATCTTAGAAGATGCTCAATTAGCTTTTCATACCAGGCGCGGAGTGCTTTGTTCAGGCCGTATAAAAATTTGATGAGTTTGAATACTTTTTGTTCTTGTCCCTTCACATCAAAACCTTTTGGCTGAGACATGAAGACATTATCTTCCAATTCTCCATTCAAGAAAGCATCCTTTACATCCATTTGATGAAATTTCCATCCATTATATTTTTCCAAGGAAAATAGAGTACAAGTGGTATCCCATTTTGATGTGGAGTAAAAATTCTACTCATAATTAATGTCTTATTTCTATGCAAATCACTTTTCCACGAACCTCTCTTTGTGCTTGTCAAGTAAGCCATATTATTTATACTTTTTTTTTAAGACTGACTCGAAACCAATTGGTTTGGTTCTAAATGGAGAGTCCACCAACTTCCATGTCCCATTCTTGATGAGAGTTTCATACTCCTTCTGCATGGCTTCTTTCCACTCGTCATGAGAAGTTTCTTCTTCAAAAGAAATTGGTTCAAAATAGATCAATTCAAATCACTTTCATATGAAACAACCATATCATCTACACCACCTGAATCTGAATTATCTACATCACCTCCATCTTGTATGGTTGAATTTTTGGTTCCTATATTTCCAGCCTCATCGGGATGAACACTTTCAAGTGTCTTTATGAGCCACTTTGGTGGACCTTTCTGAGATGGTATGGGTTTCTTAGCTAATTGAGATGGTGTTAAATTCTATCAAGGTTCATCCTTTTAATCCTCTCAATCACATCATCCAATTGAACTTCAATTTTTGATGAAGTGGTTGGAACTTCTTCGTGAGGGGGAGCTGGTGCTTCAAAAGGATATTCCAAAGATTGATCCAAGATAGCGATCCCCGCTTCAAGATGTGGAATCTTATCATAAAATTCACGATATGTATTTGCATGGGTGAATCTATATAGATGATCAAGCTATCGCTTAATAGTTTTGTCATTCTTGGAGGATTCAAGGAAAATTGCATCTCTAGAAAGAATGAATTTATTTTTTACCTTATCATAAATATTATATACCTTGGTGGTATTTTACTACCCCAATAAGATGCACTTCCAACTCCTTGCATCAATCTTGTTTCTTTTATCCTTAGGAATTAAGGCATAGCAGGTGGAACTAAAGACCTTGAAATGCCTCACCGAAGGAATGTGGCCATACCACATTTCATAAGGAGTATTATTTCTAAGAGTATGAGATGGAAATTGTTTTTTCACATAAATTGTACATAGAATTATATCATCCTAAAACATCAATTTCATATTTTTGAAAAACATCATGGAACGAACCATGTTTAGGAGAGTCACGTTCATTCTTTCAGCTACACCATTCTATTGAGGATTGTATGGAATAGTGGTTTGGTGCTTGATCCCATGTTGGTGAAGATAGTTTTAAAATTTATTTGATGTATATCATCTTCCATTATCCATAAGAAGAGAGCCAATATGAGACTAAGCTTCATTTTGGATGCATATATAAAAACTTTTAGAAGTTTCATAATCCTATGATTTATCTTTCAATAAGTACACACAAAACATATTAGTTTAATTATCAATAAAATTCATGATATATCTATTTCCATTAGCAGATGGAACATACATGGGGCCACACAAATCATAATGTATCAACTATAGTTTTYTRCATKCTCTCGAAGTAGAATCATGAAATAATTGCTTACTATGTTTTCCAAGGATACAAGCTTCACATTACTTCAAATTCATTAGAATGGTGGGGAAATGAGAAACACCATTATTTTTCAACAAAAGAAGGTTGTCATAACTAATATGTCCAAATCTAGCACACCATAAGAGACTAGATGGAAGTGTACCTTCATCGTGGTGAGAGAGGTGTGAAAACATCTATGCATGAGAAGATGTCCCTTTCAACTTCAAGAATCTTCAATCCTCCACTCCTTTCATAATGACCATGTTGTCGAAACCCTTCCTTATTTCAACTTGTCCACCGAAGATATGAATATAGTATCCTTGATGTCGAATGTGCATAAGAGACAACAAGATCCTTTACATCTCATGAATATAGAGCACATCATGCGGATGAAAATCTGAGAGTCCAAACAATTTAATCCCCATGATGATAATTCTTGAAGGATAGAGACTTGATTTACCTGAAAAATAAACTATGTCATCTACATTTTCATTTAAATATTCAAATAAGTCTCTCTAGAAGGTCACGTGGCATGTTGCATTTGTGTCAAGTAACCATGCATCTCTCTAATAAGTAAATGAAGTGTTAAGCAAATCTTCAATTACTCTAATATTGCAATGCGCAACAATATAATGAGTAGATTCAAGTGCTTTACCTTTCACCGAGCCTAATGGTTTACCTTTGTATTCTTTCTTATATGTTTTCTCTAATTTTCTCCCAAGGGATTCTGTATATCTTTGCCTCATGTTCATTCTTGTTGCAACAGATAGTGAAGATCATATCTCTTATGGGTTGTGAGAGCAATGTCTTTTTCTAGTCGATTTCCACCTTGTTTCTAGCTATCTCCTTTGCTACTCTAATGGCACTATCAAGCTAGGTATGAGCATAGGAATAAGCAACTCCACAAATGATTATTTCATTAATGAGAGACATACATAAATATATTGAGGATATGAATCTTGGTTTCATATTTCAAGAACTTTGATGACTCTTGACATTCACCTATGACTCTTTATATTCCTAATTTAATATTTACAACACTATTTAGAAAATACCATAATCCCAAGGATTAAGTATTCAAAAGGTAGATTTTGTCCCATATGCCTTCCCATTCTTTTCATCAACTTCATTTTCTCTTCTTTTTTCATGTAATCATGTTTTTTCTCATTCTTTTCATTTATATCTATTGGGATTATATTATCATTTATGATTCTTTTTGCATCTCATGTTCAAAGAATTGGGAAATTGAAATCCGATGATAAAATTTCACAAAACAACCTAATCCCACAAGTGATAACCCAAATTTGGATATCCCAAATACAAGATTTGAAAAGTAATAAGCCAAATTTTAATATCCCAAAGTTGAAAAATAATTAA
>SNQJ01S0045218.1:208080-220605 GCA_010110895.2 Picea sitchensis | reverse complement strand
CACGGGGGCCAGGATATCCATATGATATCCTGGAGCTAGGAAGTTACCTAGTTGGCAGGGTGGAACTAGGTTTTGGGCAGTGTTTACACAGTGCAGCAGCGGTCAAGAAGGCAAGCGAACAAACGAAGGGTTATTAGCATCAGACCCAGGTATTTAAAATTTTGTAATTGTTTTTATTATGTTAGAAAATTTTAATATTCATTGTTAAATCTATATGCGAATGTGCTCAATTAAAGGAATTTGATAAATTTTACTATTCTGCTCAATATAAAGAAATTTTTGAATTTTACTGCTATGTTGTAGAAATAAATGGTTGTTTAATTAAATTGGTCACTACAAGTTTTATCTCAGAGAGAGTCAGTTGATTCAAAGGAAGAGAGAGACGTCTTCCATAATTTGAGGAGGCTATATTGTAGCTTATGAGACTTCTAGGAGATGTGAAATCTCCTGGGAGGATTCCCTTGTCTTGATAAACCTTGTTGTAGTGACAAGAGGAGGCAGCCAATCATAAGGATTGGGATATATATTTTTCCTTAGTTCTAGAAACCACACATGTTTTCTAGATATGTGGCATTGATGAGAAACATCATTGATTTAGAGCCTTCCACCATTGAAGGAGCTGCTAAGAAGTAGGAATGGAAGGATGCCATGATGGAGGAGTATCAATTTATCATGAAGAATGATGTGTGGGAGGTGGTTTCGAGACCATAATGGAAGTCAATAGTAACTTCCAAGTTTATACACAAGATCAAGCATGCCACAGACGAAAGTGTGAAGTGATATTTTTGGCTAAAAGATTCTCCTAATAAGAGGGAGAAGACTATGATGAAATTTTTTCTCCTGTAGCAAAATACACTTCCATTAGATCAATCATTGCGATTACTTTCACAATGGGATGGAAATTACACCATATGGATGTCAAGAATGCTTTCTTGAATGGTGTAATAGAGGAACAAGTGTACATAGAACAACCACAAGGCTTCGTGATCCATGGGAAGGAGTACCATGTGTGCAGATTGAATAAGGTATTATACGGACTAAAGAAAACACCCAGGATGTGGTATGCCATGATAGATATATATATTTGATGAGCTTGGGGTTTACCAAGAGTGAGGCAGATCCTAACCTTTACTATAAGGTCGAGGATGATTGCCCATTGATCTTGGTTCTATATGTAGATTACTTGTTTCTAACAAGGGATGAGAAGCTCATTGATAGGTGTAAGAGGGAGCTCGCTTCAGAGTTCGAGGTGAAGGATATAGGTTTGATGAATTAATTTTTGGGATTGGAGGTATGTCAAAGATCAGATGAGATTTTCCTTAGCCAAGGAAAATATACTGTTGAGATACTGAAGAAATTCAGGATGATGGACTACAAGTCCATGGCCACACCCATGATGATAAATCTAAAGATCTTGAGTGAAAAATATTCAAATTTGGTGAATCCCATGATGTACAGACAATTTATTAAATCCTTTATTTATCTAGGTGGATATCGGTGGCCACCCACCTTTTCCAACTCGCTCAAAATAGTTTTTTGTCCATTTTGGTAATTTACTATTTTTAACAATTTTTAACTTCCGGGGCCATTTTGAGGACCTAAATGAAGGTTTTCCGGGATCTAGCTTCTCGATGAAAGTTGAAGGCTCTGATTGTGCCCCCAAAAAAGATCATATGCCAAAGTTACACCCTCAGGAAATTGATACATCAAACTACCCAAAACGGGGGTCCACAAAACTGTTGGCTTTTCATCTTCCGGGGTTAGGGTTTTGGATTTTCTTTATGATAAAGAGGCCTTTGGAGCATAATTGTAAAATCATCTTCTGACAGATGCGATTAGTTGTCACATATCTTCACAGAGATAAGCTGCCACCTTTCTAGCGAGTCTTTCACTCTGTATTTTACAGTCTTTGTACATTTTCGCTCATTAATAGAAAATTGTGTATTACTGTATATCTGTGTTTATGGTTGCATCTATGATACATTTCTGTTATAATATTGGATATCTGAGATATATCTGTACATTCCTTTATTCTATGCTCTAATTTCGTGTCGAAAATAATTCGGATCAGTGGTGTCAGAGCAGGCTACTCTTGATCGGTTTTCAGTGCATGTACCCGACGAGGTTCAAGTATAGAAAGTTGGGTCTCGATCTTTTCTCTCGAGAGGAAAATGCTCTCGCACACCCAAGAAACCCTCAATGGTGGAATAAAAGAAAAACAACAGAGCATACTATTCTATCAGTCTATTTCTTGAGCAAGCTCTCATGTGACAGAGGGACAAAATGATGGAGAATTTTGCCCACATTCTTCAACACTTGCCGATAAAAACTGGCACATATTCATCAAGCAACCACTTTGGAAGCACCACACCTTTCAAGGTACAAGTTAATTTTGATATTCCCATATTTGAAGGACAGATAGATGTGGATGCCTTAGAAAAATGGTTAAATCTGCTAGAAGGTTATTTCTCGATTCATAATTTCTCCGACAAGGAAAATATCACCTTCGCACTCCTTAAGGATATCCCCCATGTAAAAACTTGGTGGGAAACTTATTGGGAGAAAATTTCAACAGACGAGTCTAGAATATATGGGCCCGATACCACTTGGGATTTTTTTGTGGACGCGGTAAAGGAACAATATTACCCTGTTGGAAACTATGAGGACTAGTATATGAGATAGACCACACTGTGGAAAGAGAGGCGCCGAGAATTTCTGGAGTTCACCAATACATTCCATACCTTGCACACCAATATGGGTATCAAAGACTCCAAACGAAATTTGGTTTTGAAATACTGTGGGGTTTTACATAGATACATTCAAACTAAAATGGATTTTCTGGACATCTCATCACTCGGTGCTCGTATTGATATGATGTTAAAATAGAGTAGAAACTTAAGCACCAAAACAAACAAGAGTTTGGGTCTGCAAATCCACAACAACCAAAGTATGTTAAAGACAATCCTAACAAACAATCTCCTGAAAACCACTCCAAGACATAGGAAAAGAAGGGTCATGAGAAGACAAAGAAGGAAACTAGAAAATGATGCGATTTCCACAAAATCCCCTGGCACAACATCGATGAATGTCGCTCAAAATAGTCATTGGTGGCCAAAATCAAAGACAAGGAGCTGAACCTTGATTCAGAATCTGATTCAGAAAATACTGACAGAAGACAGATCATCGACGTAGACCCCACTACTATTGTTGTGACCATATCAATTCAACCAGAAGAACCAACAGATCCTGAAGAGGGGGAGAAACTTTTTCATTCACAGATGTGGGTGAAGGGGACCCTGCTACATTTTATTTTTGATAGCGGAAGCTAGAAGAACCTCATCTCAATAGAGGTCGTCAAACAATTGGGATTTTCGACAACACCACACCCACAACCATACAAAATCAGGTGGCTTCACTAGGGACGTGATATTCGTGTCAGGCAACAATGCCTATTGGAATACAACATCCAACCCTTCAAGGATGATGTATTATGTGATGTTTCCCCGCTGGATGTTTGTGATGTTCTCTTGGGCTAGCCATATATGTGGAAGCACCATGTTATTTACAAGTCTTGACCCCGTTGTGTCATTGTTACTTTGGGGGGTCATATATATAGGATACCAGAGGTAATTATGATTATTATCTCACCTAAACAATGCCGCAAGGTAGTATCTCATACTACAAAATTTAACTTCTTCATAGTCTATTCAAAGCGTGAACAAAAGAACACCACTGCTGCCTCAGTCCTAACACCTTCTATCCAATAGAAGCAGGTCAAAAATATTGAACCAATGTGTAAAGATTCCTTCTAAAAATAGGCATAATCCATACTGGTTAAAAATTCCCAACCCTTCCAACCATAGGTTCGTGACAACCTTCAACAAGCTAAGCAACACAACTTCTCCAACAAGGAAAGCAACTCAACAAGATGCAGATTCAACAAACAATTTTCCCTCTCCTCTGGGCACTCGAATAAATGGATACCATTGCTTCCTAAGGAGGGAGGATTGATCCAGGTGGATATTGGTGGCAACCCACATTTTCCAACTGGCTCAAAACAATTTTCTAGCCATTTTGGTAATTTACTATTTTTAGCAGTTTTTAACTTCCGAGGCCATTTTGAGGACCTAAATGAAGGTTTTCCAGGATTGAGATTCTCAATGACAGCCAAAGTATCTGATTGAGCACAAAAAATGAATCTCCTCGATGATACCTTTCCAACAAGCTATCGTTCACCCCAAACAAAGATCATATGCCAAAGTTACGCCCTCGGGAAGTTGATACACCAAACTACCCAAAACGAGGTCCACAAAACTGTTGGATTTTCATCTTCCAAGGTTAGGGTTTTGGATTTTCTTTATGATAAAAATACCTTTGGAGCCTCATTTTAAAATAATATTCTCACAGATGCGAGTATCCATCACATCTCTTCTCAGAGATAAGATGCCACCATTCTAGCGAGTCTTTCACTATGTATTTTACAGTCTTTGTACATTTTCGCTCATTAATAGAAAATTGTGTATTATTGTATATTTGTGTTTATGATTGCATCTCTGATACATTTCTGTTATAATATTGGATATCCAATATATCTATGTACAATCCTTTATTATATCTCCGCTCTCATTTCATGCCGAAAATAATCCAGATGGATTGGAGGTATGGCATAGATCATATGAGATTTTCCTTAGCCAAGGAAAATATGCTGTTGAGATCCTAAAGAAATTTAGGATGATGGAATACAATTCCATGACCACACCCATGGTGATAAATCTAAATCTCTTGAGTTAAAAATCTTTAGATTTAGTGAATCCCACGATGTACAGACAATTGATTGCATCCTTATGTACCTGGTTAACACTAGGCCATACACATGCTTTGCAGTGAATACCTTGAATCAACACATGGTTGAATATAGGCAGGTAGATTGGATGGAAGCAAAGCATATGTTGAGGTACCTTCATGGCATGGTTGGATATGGATTGAGATATGTCTCAAGTGGAGATGTGAAGCTACATGGATATACAAACTCTGACTGGGCAGGGAGTGCAGTGGATCAGAAGAGTACTTCCAGATGTTGCTTCAGTCTGGGATCAAGCATGATCTCATGGTTGAGAAGGAAGCATACATTAGTGGCACTCAATACTTTAGAGCCCGAGTATATCACAACAAGTGTGGCAATCCGTGAAGCATTGTGGCTCCAGAAGTTGCTAGTTGGGATATTTGATCTAGAATTGAGCCAACTTTGATACATTGTGACAATCAAAGTTGCATGAATATTACCAAGAACCTTGTATTCCATGACAAGTCTAAGAAAATAGAGATCAAATATCATTACATTTGGGACATGGTGCATAGAGGATTTGTTGAGCTCTAGTACATATCCACGGATGATTAGATAGCAGCCATCCTCCCCAAGAACTTGTCAATAGTGAAGTATGAGTACTTCAAGGACAAGATTGGAGTGTTTCTGAATGTCCACCCTCATTGAGAGGGAGGTGTGTTATTTATTCTCATGTCAGATAACCCCTTTGGCCAAGGGTTCCCTGTATTAGTCACGTGAGGTGACTGAGGGGGTAATGCATTGTCAGACCTGGTGAGAGAAGAAACATCACACACATAGTCGTAATACTATGGTGGAGGTTGTGTGACTCCGAACATTAACTGTGTGATACTTCAGTGGATGTGTTCCACTAGCAGAGGCTATGTGATTCCAGACAATAGTTGTGTGCTACTTCGGTGGATGTGTTCCACTGACGGAGGCTGTGTGACTCCGGAAAGTAGTTGTATGCTACTTCAATGGATATGTTCCACTGGAGGAGGCTGTGTTACTTTGGAAAATAGCTGTGTGATACTTCGATGGATGTGTTCCACTAGTGAAGGCTATGTGACTTTGGGCAGTAGTTGTGTGATACTTTAGTGGTTGTGTATCACTGGTGGAGATTGTATGTCTCTAGACAATAGACGTGTGCTACTACAGTGGATGTGTGGATGTGTTCAACTAGAAGTGACGGTGTGTCACTGGAAAATAGTTGTGTACTACTTGGAAGTAGTTGTGATCTATTGGATGACATTGTAGTAGTTGTGTGCTACTAGATGATTGTCATAGAGATTACTAGATCATTTGGATGTAGCTGTGTGTGTTACCGTTTGATCGCAGATACTGTTCTTGATGATTCGAGCTACCGAAGGCATTGTAGAAGCCGTGTGCATGCTAGAATATTGTAGAGTAGTCACTAGACTACCAGATGAAGACATTGTGAAAGATGCCTCCCTAGATAAGAGGGAGTGTTGATGTTTTGGTATCCACGAGAGGAAATTTCCCTCCTAGATGACCTTTCTTAGGCATAGATAATATTATGGAAGCAAGAGATCCATTGAACAGATATTGAAATTCCCTAGAAGAGAAGTCGGCCCAGAAGAATAAAGTAGTAATGAAAACACACTTGTCCAGAGAAGAAGTCGGCCCAGTCTAGTGGCCAGGAAGAATATAAATATAGGATGTCTTGGCTCATTTTTTCACTCACTCACACATTCCCAGCTACAGAGAAGAAAGGCACAACTTTGAAGGAGGTGACACAGTAGCTGCAACTACACAGTTTATTCTTGTTTAGTTTTTTGGTATCTCTCTCTTGTTTGATACTCCTTGAATAGGTGAACCACCTTTGTATGGTGTTGTTGTTGCAGCTGGGGTGGTATTTATGGTTGAGCTAGCATTTGTGCTAGGTTTTATCTGATTGGAATTTCTTTGTGAACATAATCTATCTAAGAAAGGTTGCTTGGTTTTTCCCCCATTTGGGGTTTTCCCAGGATAAATCTCTTGTGTAATTTTCCTACTATTTATTCTGCTTCTATGGTATAATTGTTAATGTTAAGTAAGTTAAAGAACATTACCGCTCTATAAGTAAAGGAAAATCTAAAAATTCCTTCCAGCTTCACCCTCTTTCCTCTGAAGTTCCTTAGATATGATTTGACCAAGAAGTTGAAAGAAAATATGTGCATCAATGAAGGGAAAAATACCAAGGGATCATATCTTAAGCCATCCAATTCCACCTCTTGAAAATGATTCAAGATTTCTTTACACACCTACAAATATATAATCAAGTTCACCTACAAATGCCAAATATATAATCAATACTATTCTTTAAACCCAGTTAAGTGTTGGTGAAGGTGTTGATGAGGTTCAACCCAGGGATCACACAATTCTCTATTACCAAGTAAAATACAAAGAATGGAAGTTGTACAAGTCTAGAAAGACAAATATTTGCTAGGTTCAATAGGCCATTGGAGTTGGTGTTATGCTAAGTGACATGAAGAGTTATTTTTTGATAAAAGGGAAACCCACCTATCATTTAATGTGAAATTCAACATTTAGTCAATACATTGTGGTGCATGATGTTAGTTTTGCCAAGGTGAAATCTATCAGTGTTTCATGGAAACCTGCATAGGAGACCTAGATAAAGCATACACAAACAAAGCTTATCAAGAAAAGGAAGAGAGATACAAAATGAAGAATGAGAATCAATGTGTATTATGATCTTATCAATGAGTGACTGATATTCACTCCTATAGGCAATGACATTCTATAATAGGAATGCATGCATAATAGTGATGGTCTAAGATTAGAAATTCTAAAATAAAAGTAGTTAGTTAGCTCCCACTAAACTAGTGTTACTCCCGCTGAACTAGTGTGTTGAAAGTAGAAATTTCTCCAACACCCCCCTAAACATCACTATGGAGTAAAAAGTGAGTCCCGAATACTAGGCCATATTAGGTACTCATGTACAATGCAAATAATGAACACTGAATAAAAATGAAGAAAGAGGGAAAACCACGTGGGATCAAAACCCCCCCTCAAAAGATAATGTATCAAAAGAAGAAATTGGTAGCTTCTAGGCAAATGTGTTCTTCATTGCAAGACGATCCCGCAAAGTTTGAAACTTCTGATGACTAAAATTCTTCGTGAAGATGTAGAGATATTTATGGATCTGATGAATTCCTTTGGCAACCTGTCGGGCCTTATACCTCTTGATCCTGTGGACCCATATGCACCTAAAAATATTCTTTTCTGGTGGAAGTGGAACCAGATGCCAAGTTTGATTCTCTAGGAGAGAGTCATGCTCCTCCTGCATGGCTTCTTGCCATAATGGCTTTCCCACAACCTTATTGTAGGTTTGCAGATTAGTAGATTGAACCATATAGCAGTGCATGGGCATCTGTTGACGGGCGAAATTGACCGTCCGTCAACTGAGAGAGTGGAACTGTTCCGGGGTTGTCTAATAACCCAAGCTATTTGGAATGAACCACCCTGATGGGTTTAACGGCTCCGTTGGCCTCTCTAAGATCCTAAGAAAACCAAAGAGAAAACTAATCTAAACTAACTAATCTATCTAAAACAAATAAAACAAACTAAACTAACTAAAACTAACTAAAACGAATAAAACAAACTAATACATTAATCTAATTAAAACAAACTACTAAATTAAACTAAAAACTAAATATAAACTAATCTAACTATTCTATCTACAAACTACTAATTACACTAACTCTAATAATTAGTTGTCTAATTACTAGTTATATTATAACTTATTCACAAATATACAATATAAACAATCTACAGATTTAATTAAAACCTGCAAAACTCATGTGCTTTCTGTCCTAAGACAACGGAATATTTTTTGATTTTTTATATTTTATGAATGAGAAATAAAACTTACTGAAATTAAACAATCTAATATATTAAACATATATATCTAACTAAAAATACTAACAAATATACTAACAAATAAATGACAAACTGACCTGGAAACACTCCTAATTTATCCTGTGTATGATGACTTCGAAGCTAGTCAAAGGAAGGAAACTCGCACCGGTTAATCCAAAAGCTTCTCGTAAACGATAGCTTGTGCTGCTCTTTGAGTTGTTTACAGGACAAACAAGACATAAAAAATCATAACAATTATATGATTTATAAATCTCTGCAATAAGGGAAACCTGTTTTGCAAAAACTTATACTTAATAATTCAACTTATGAAGAAGAGAAATCTGTCATTCACAAACTGAATTAAGAAATTGCTATATTTTTTAAACGCTTGGAAGAAATCAGATATGGATCACAGTAATTAAATTATATCATTTGCAAAAGATTAATATAGCTAAAGTAGTCATTAACCAATTACAAATTGATATACACAACATGAAACAAAATATTGATATGATGAGAAGCTAAAGCTGTAACAAAACACCAAATTCTGCCTCAGTCTGTATTAAAATTCCATATCCTTGTTCTCCCTTGAATGAGGATTCTCATTATTACAAAAATAATAAGTATATATAAGTCTCTCCACAGGGTAAAACCTCCCTGTGGATAATATCAAACTGTTTTACATAATATGGGAGATATCCCAAAATCAACTAAACTAGGAACTAAAATGCAAATGAAATATTTCAAATATCCCCTAACTGCTCATCAAATCCACTGTAATTTCGAATTCATCTGCAATAGACCAAAAATATCAAGTTAGAAATATATTTTATAAACAAAACAATAAAAATCTAATCTTATAGACTTAGCTACAGAATCATCTGATTCTGTATCTAGTCTAAAATAGGGTACATGATCAAAATAAAAATCAAATCAAATCTCTTTAAAATAATCCAAACCAATTTGCTTTCAATAAACATTAAAAATGAATCACTAATGATTCAAATGATATTATCATTCAAATTAAACAAAGTCAAAAGTGATTCAATCGAAAACAGAGGTAAGAATACTCTGTTTTTCTTTTACCATAAAATCGGGTCAAACAGTAACAAGACTGTTTCATATCCAATTAAATCAATAATGAGTGATATCGTATGTGATATGATCTAATACAACACAACCATCATTGACTCGTTATAGCCATAACAACAGATTCATATCATTCAATCAAATGTAAAGATAGATAGACTGTTTCGATTATGTTCAAATGAAATCATACTCAACAACATCGACCCAACGAATTTCGTGATTGATCCTTGCACAGTCAACAGACAAGAGCGTGATAGAATCAACATAATTCATAATATAAACTGGGTAAATAATCAAAACAAATCATGAATGAGTCTAATATAGAAACAAATTGTGAAACTAGATACAGTCAATTTCGTTCCTCGAATCGAATTCAAACAACATATTCATTGCAATCGAACTGATAACATGGTGGAATAAACCAATGCGAATTAACCGGCTGGGTATTACTGTTATGAATCATATCTATTCACGAAACAAAATCATATCGAACATAACCCAAATTGTATCCCTTTTGATCGAAAATCATATGGATATAAAATCGTAACAGTTTCCCATTGTTGCCAATCATATCGTATACATTGTAACCAATTCAAATCGAAACTTGATTGTGTTCAAAATCGAAATATGAGAAACAACTTGTGTCTATAATAGATACAAATGACTTAAATTGACAACAGGGTATCCAATTTAAGCTAAATCAAACCAATCAAATCCATACCACGATCAATCGAATCGAAGAAAATCCAATCGAAGCTAAACTGGGAAAATGAAATTCGATTAATCAAAACAAAACTATGTACATAGTGCATATAATGTGACAAGGTAAATCCACACTGTAAACAGAACTATTCAAAGAATTCGAATTCGTTATATAAACAAGTGATAGACATAGAAGTGAGGCTGCTCAAACTATGCCAACTTTGAATTCCCGACCGCTGTAGCTGACTCCACATTTTTAAACAAGATAGAACCTGTCGTCCTCTGTTTCTTATCAGGGGCTTGCAACTCAGCCTTTTGACTGGTAAGCCGTGCAACCTGGTCTTCCAAATAGTGAATTCTGGACTGTAGCATAGGCACATCAAGATAAGATCTTTCTAACCACGAGCCGCATTGATCACAAGGTGGCACTGTAGATTTTGACAAAGCAGGAGAGGGTTTGGATGAATAACCGGGGGCTTTACATGGCAGCTTAATGCGAGGGTAATTAGGGTCGTTTTGCAAGCAAGGTGGTAGGTTCGACACAAAGTCATACGAGGGTTCGACACACAAACCTTCCGAATAAGGATATTCACTTGCCAAAAAATGCTCAACCTCCGAATCAGAGTCCTCACTCAACACGATAGGGTCAGGATTGACAGGGGGCTTCGGCTTGTTCCTTGCCATTCGAGAAATTAACCGGACAACCTTTTTACCTTTGGCGTTTACAGTGGGTTTGGCTTTAGGCTTCTTGCTCAAAGGCTTAGCAGTCTCAACATCCTTGGTCACAGAGTGGGGTAGGTCGATAGGTGAGTCGGGTAAGGGTTTAGGTAACAGAATACTGTAGGGTACCGGGGGTACATTCTTACCCTCGCTCACCATAGGTTTGTCAACCTGTCGAGGGTTCGAATCCACAAAATCATTTCGAGAAAGAAAATCACTCCAACAATCTCCGTGTAACGCCAAATGACAGAAAACAATCATTTTAACCAGCTCATAGTGAAAGAGGTTGCTATCAGCCTGGTTCCTTTTGTATTTCTTAGACATTTTAAACAGGCTTCTATGCAAGTAATAGGGCATATTGATCTGATAACCCATAAAAACCATGAGCAAACGAAGGTGGTGTAAGAAAACAAACCTGTACCGACCTTCGCAGGTGATAAACTGTTTGATAATCATCAATAACTCATGCCATCGCTGTTTCAGCATGGTCACGGGCAAACATTTGTCACAGGAGCTAACCTTACGCGACTGGAAGCGCAGAGTCCAAGGGACCTCTTCTACCTTGCAATTCTTGGACCATGGTTGTCCAGTGATAGGAAAATCGGTAGCAAGACTGACAAACTGCTCGTCAGTTTGCAATTGAACATCGCCGACCTTGGCTCGACAGCCATCAAAGGTCATGGCGAATTGTCGGGAAACGTAGAGGTTAAACCCTTCAAATTTCTGTATGAACGGGAGCCACCCATTGTCCTCAAGGTCACTACGGGCACTGTCGAATATAAACAGAGCCTGGCTACCATTGGGTTTAGCCCTCACGACTGGAGCCATGGTGCGAGCACATGGTAAGGGTTTGGTTCGAAATCAACAATACACAGGAGCAGAGTCATTCAATCTAACCATAATGAATGATCAAAGGGGAAGCATTAATGTGAACATGCGAGGGTGGTGGAATCATTTACCGTCATGCATAATAGTAATGGCAAAGTACAACCGGTGAATTAATCCTCTGTTCAATCAATCATAACATACCTCAAAACCATATCATTCGACCAACCATAAACATCAAACGATGAGTAATATGCCAACGCGCCATTAACCATAGATTTTTAAACCATTGTCATTCAACGTGGAATCAAACCCAAAAGTTAAATATGGGCCATCGTATAAGTGTGTAATCAAAACTTTAAAACATTGTGACAATCGATTTCATAAAATTGAGAAGCCAAGAGCTATAACAATAAGGATCACATCATATAAAAACAAAATAAACCATGACCCCTATGCAATTCAATGACTAGGCAAATCCCAAA
>SNQJ01S0045218.1:189417-203452 GCA_010110895.2 Picea sitchensis | reverse complement strand
GGTCCTTTACTCGAGGAAGCTTCTTCAGTTGACCTTTTTAAATCTATAACTTGATTAGACAATTTTTGTACAACTTTAGTTAAATTTTCCAAATCAGAGTTTTCAGGTTGTGTTTTGCTTTGTGTAGGTCTAGGGAGAATTTCGATCTTCTTTTTGGAAGAAGAAACAGTCTCAGTTTCGTTGCTAGAAGAGTCCTTAAGGCTAAGTATGTCTTTTTCAATCTAAGTAGCCTCTTTGAAGGCTTCTAACAATGTGGCCTTTTTAGATCGTTTTACCCAAATAACTATACTTTGATGTAGAGCTTTAGTGTTGTAAGCTATTACAAGACTCTCATCAAGCATAGAATCTGCAGGGATTCGATTTTTAAGCGTTAAGAACCTTTGATTAAAATCTTTAACTTTTTCTTTTGGGTTCATTTTTAAGCTTGAAAGATCCATGACTAAGACTTCCAGAGGTTTACCATCTCCGAATTTTTCCAAAAAGAATGACTCAAACTTTTCCCAAGACACTATGGTATGGGGTTGTTGGGCAAAGTACCGGGTGGACGCATTACCGAAGGCATTGTAACAGTCGTGTGCATGCTAGAATATTGTAGAGTAGTCACTAGACTACCAGATGAAGACATCGTGAAAGATGCCTCCCTAGATAAGAGGGAGTGTTGATGTTTTGGTATCCACGAGAGGACATTTCCCTCCTAGATGACCTTTCTTAGATGCAGATAAGATTATGGAAGCAAGAGATCCATTGAACAGATATTGAAATACCCTAGAAGAGAAGTCGGCCCAGAAGAATAAAGTAATAATGAAAACACACTTGTCCAGAGAAGAAGTCGGCCCAGTCTAGTGGCCAGGAAGAATATAAATATAGGATGTCTTGGCTCATTTTTTCACTCACTCACACATTCCCAGCTATAGAGAAGAAAGGCACAACTTTGGAGGAGGTGACACAGTAGCTGCAACTGCACAGTTTATTCTTGTTTAGTTTTTTGGTATCTCTCTCTTGTGTGATACTCCTTGAATAGGTGAACCACCTTTGTATGGTGTTGTTGTTGCAGTTGGGGAGGTATTTATGGTTGAGCTAGCACTTGTGCTAGGTTTTATCTGATTGGAATTTCTTTGTGAACATAATCTATCTAAGAAAGGTTGCTTGGTTTTTCCCCCATTTGGGGTTTTCCCTGGATAAATCTCTCGTGTAATTTTCCTACTATTTATTCTGCTACTATGGTATAATTGTTAATGTTAAGTAAGTTAAAGAACATTACCGCTCTATAAGTAAAGGAAAATCTAAAACGTCCTTCCAGCTTCACCCTCTTTCCTCTGAAGTTTCTTAGATATGATTTGACCAAGAAGTTGAAAGAAAATATGTGCATCAATGAAGGGAAAAATACCAAGGTATCATATCTTAAGCCATCCAATTCCACCTCTTGAAAATGATTCAAGATTTCTTTACACACCTACAAATATATAATCAAGTTCACCTACAAATGCCAAATATATAACCACTACTATTCTTTAAACCCAGTTAAGTGTTGGTGAAGGTGTTGATGAGGTTCAACCCAGGGATCACACAATTCTCTATTACCAAGTAAAATACAAAGAATGGAAGTTGTACAAGTCTAGAAAGACAAATATTTGCTAGGTTCAATATGCCATTGGAGTTTGTGTTATGCTAAGTGACATGAAGAGTTATTTTTTGATAAAAGGGAAACCAACCTATCATTTAATGTGAAATTCAACATTTAGTCAATACATTGTGGTGCATGATGTTAGTTTTTCCAAGGTGAAAGCTATCAGTGTTTCATGGAAACCTGCATAGGAGACCTAGATAAAGCATACACAAACAAAGCTTATCAAGAAAAGGAAGAGAGATACAAAATGAAGAATGAGAATCAATGTGTATTATGATCTTATCAATGAGTGAATGATCTTCACTCCTATAGGCAATGACATTCTATAATAGGAATAGTGATGGTCTAAGATTAGAAAGTCTAAAATAAAAGTAGTTAGTTAGCTCCCACTAAACTAGTGTTACTCCCGCTGAACTAGTGTGTTGAAAGTAGAAATGTCTCCAACACCCCCCTAAACATCACTATGGAGTAAAAAGTGAGTCCCGAATACTAGGCCATATTAGGTACTCATGTACAATGCAACTAATGAACACTGAATAAAAATGAAGAAAGAGGGAAAACCACGTGGGATCAAAACCCCCCCTCAAAAGATAATGTATCAAAAGAAGAAATTGGTAGCTTCTAGGCAACTGTTTTCTTCATTGCAAGACGATCCCGCAAAGTTTGAAACTTCTGCTGACTAAAATTCTTCGTGAAGATGTAGAAATATTTATGGATCTGATGAATTCCTTTGGCAACCTGTCGGGCCTTATACCTCTTGATCCTGTGGACCCATATGCACCTAAAAATATTCCTTTTTGGTGGAAGTGGAACCAGATGCCAAGTTTGATTCTCTAGGAGAGAGTCATGCTCCTCCTGCATGGATTCTTGCCATAATGGCTTGCCCACAACCTTATTGTAGGTTTGCAGATTAGTAGATTGAACCATATAGCAGTGCATGGGCATCTGTTGATGGGCGAAATTGACCGTCCGTCAACTGAGAGAGTGGAACCGGTCTGGGGTTGTCTAATAACCCAAGCCATTTGGAATGAACCACCCTGACCGGTTTAACATCTCCGTTGGCCGCTCTAAGATCCTAAGAGAACCAAAGAGAAAACTAATCTAAACTAACTAATCTATCTAAAACAAATAAAACAAACTAAACTAACTAAAACTAACTAAAACTAATAAAACAAACTAATACATTAATCTAGTTAAAACAAAGTACTAAATTAAACTAAAAACTAAATATAAACTAATCTAACTATTCTATCTACAAACTACTAATTACACTAACTCTAATAATTATTTGTCTAATTACTAGTTATATTATAACTTATTCACAAATATACAATATAAACAATCTACAAATTTAATTAAAACCTGCAAAACTCATGTGCTTTCTGTCCTAAGACAGCGATATATTTTTTGATTTTTTATATTTTATGAATGAGAAATAAAACTTACTGAAATTAAACAATCTAATATATTAAACATATATATCTAACTAAAAATACTAACAAATATACTAACAAATAAATGACAAACTGACCTGGAAACGCTCCTAATTTGTCCTATGTATGATGACTTCGAAGCTGGTCGGAGGAAGGAAATTCGCACCGGTTAATCCAAAAGCTTCTCGTAAACGATAGGCTGTGCTTCTCTTTGAGTTGTTTATAGGACAAACAAGACATAAAAAATCATAACAATTATATGATTTATAAATCTCTGCAATAAGGGAAACCTGTTTTGCAAAAACTTATACTTAATAATTCAACTTATGAAGAAGAGAAATCTGTCATTCACAAACTGAATTAAGCAATTGCTATATTTTTTAAACGCTTGGAAGAAATCAGATATGGATCACAGTAATTAAATTATATCATTTGCAAAATATTAAGATAGCTAAAGTAGTCATTAACCAATTACAAATTGATATACACAACATGAAACAAAATATTGATAAGATGAGAAGCTAAAGCTGTAACAAAACACCAAATTCTGCCTCAGTCTGTATTAAAATTCCATATCCTTGTTCTCCCCTGAATGAGGATGCTCATTATTACAAAAATAATAAGTATATATAAGTCTCTCCACAGGGTAAAACCTCCCTGTGGATAATATCAAACTGTTTTACATAATCTGGGAGATATCCCAAAATCAACTAAACTAGGAACTAAAATGCAACTGAAATATTTCAAATATCCCCTAACTGCTCATCAAATCCACTGCAATTTCGAATTCATCTGCAATAGACCAAAAATATCAAGTTATAAAGATATTTTATTAACAAAACAATAAAAATCTAATCTTACAGACTTAGCTACATAATCATCTGATTCTGTAGCTAGTCTAAAATAACATACAGGATCAAAATAAAAATCAAATCAAATATCTTTAAAATAATCCAAACCAATTTGCTTTCAATAAACATTAAAAATGAATCACTAATGATTCAAATGATCTTATCATTCAAATTAAACAAAGTCAAAAGTGATTCAATCGAAAACAGAGGTAAGAATACTCTGTTTTTCTTTTACCATAAAATCGGGTCAAATAGTAACAAGACTGTTTCATATCCAATTAAATCAATAATGAGTGATATCGTATGTGATATGATCTAAGCCAACACAACCATCATTGACTCATTATAGCCATAACAACAAATTCATATCATTCAATCAAATTTAAATATAGATAGACTGTTTCGATTATGTTCAAATGAAATCATACTCAATAGCATCGACCCAATGAATTTCGTGATTGATCCTTGCACAGTCGACAGACAGGAGCGTGATAGAATCAACAGAATTCATAATATAAACTGGGAAAATAATCAAAACAAATCACGACTGAGTCTAATATAGAAACAAATCGTGAAACTGGATACAGTCAATTTTGTTCCTCGAATCGAATTCAAACAGCATATTCATTGCAATCGAACTGATAACATGGTGGAATAAACCAATGCGAATTAACCGGTTGGGTATTACTGTTATGAATCGTATCTATTCACGAAAGAGAATCATATCGAACATAACCCAAATTGTATCCCTGTTGATCGAAAATCATATGGATATAAAATCGTAACAGTTTACCATTGTTGCCAATCATATCGTATACATTGTAACCAATTCAAATCGAAACTTGATTGTGTTCAAAATTGAAATATGAGAAACAACTTGTGTCTATAATAGATACAAATGACTTAAATTGACAGCAGGGTATCCAATTTAAGCTAAATCAAACCAATCAAATCCATACCACGATCAATCGAATCGAAGAAAATCCAATCGAAGCTAAACTGGGAAAATGAAATTCGATTAATCAAAACAAAACTATGTACATAGTGCATATAATGTGACAGAGTAAATCCACGCTGTAAACAAAACTATTCAAAGAATTCGAATTCGTTATATAAACAAGTGATAGACATATCAGTGAGGCTGCTCAAACTATGCCAACTTTGAATTCACGACCGCTGTAGCTGACTCCACATTTTTAAACAAGATAGAACCTGTCGTCCTCTGTTTCTTATCAGTGGCTTGCAACTCAGCCTTTTGACTGGTAAGCCGTGCAACCTGGTCTTCCAAATAGTAAATTCTGGACTGTAGCATAGGCACATCAATATAATATCTTTCTAACCACGATCCACATTGATCACAAGGTGGCACTATAGATTTTGACAAAGTAGGAGAGGGTTTGGATGAATAACCGGGGGCTTTACATGGCAGCTTAATGCCAGGGTAATTAGGGTCGTTTTGCAAGCAAGGTGGTAGGTTCGACACAAAGTCATACGAGGGTTCGGCACACAAACCTTCCGAATAAGGATATTCACTTGCCAAAAAATGCTCAACCTCCGAATCGAAGTCCTCGCTCAACACGATAGGGTCAGGATTGACAGGGGGCTTAGGCTTGTTCCTTTCCATTCGAGAAATTAACCGGGTAGTCTTTTTACCTTTGGCGTTTACAATGGGTTTGGCTTTAGGATTCTTGCTCAAAGGCTTAGCAGTCTCAACATTCTTGGTCACAGAGTGGGGTAGGTCGATAGGTGAGTCGGGTAAGGGTTTAGGTAACAGAATACTGTAGGGTATCGGGGGTACAGTCTTACCCTCGCTCACCACAGGTTTGTCAACCTGTGGAGGGTTCGAATCCACAAAATCATTTCGAGCAAGAAAATCACTCCAACAATCTCCGTGTAACCCCAAATGACAGACAACAATCATTTTAACTAGCTCATAGTGAAAGAGGCTGCTATCAGCCTGGTTCCTTTTGTATTTCTTAGACATTTTAAACAGGCTTCTATGCAAGTAATAGGGCATATTGAGATGATAACCCATAAAAACCATGAGAAAACGAAGGTGGTGTAATAAAACAAACCCATACTAACCTTCGCAGGTGATAAACTGTTTGATAATCATCAATAACTCATGCCATCGTTGTTTCATCATCGTCATGGCAAAACTTTGTCACAGGAGCTAACCTTACGCGACTGGAAGAGCAGAGTCCAAGGGACCTCTTCTACCTTGCAATTCTTGGACCATCGTTGTCCAGTGATAGGCAAACCGGTAGAAAGACTGACAAACTGCTCGTCAATTTGCAATTGAACATCGCCAACCTTGGCTCGATAGCCATCAAAGGTCATGGCGAATTTTCGGGCAACGCAGAGGTTAAACCCTTCGAATTTCTGTATGAACGTGAGCCACCCATTGTCCTCAAGGTCACTACGGGCACTGTCGAACATCAATAGAGCCTGGCTACCATTGGGTTCAACCCTCACGACTGGAGCCATGGTGCGAGCACATGGTAAGGGTTCGGTTCGAAATCACCAATACACAAGAGCAGAGTCATTCGGTCTAACCATAATGAACGATCAAAGGGGAAGCATTAATGTGCGCATGCGAGGGTGGTGGAATCATTTACCGCCATGCATAATAGTAATGGCAAAGTACAACCGGTGAATTAAGCCTCTGTTCAATCAATCATAACATAGCTCAAAACCATATCATTCGGCCAACCATAAACATCAAACGATGAGTAATATGCCAACGCGCCATTAACCATAGATTTTTAAACCATTGTCATTCAACGTGGAATCAAACCCAAAAGTTAAATATGCACCATCGTATATGTGTGTAATCAAAACTTTAAAACATTGTGACAATCGATTTCATAAAATTGAGAAGCCAAGAGCTATAACAATAAGGATCACATCATATAAAAACAAAATAAACCATGACCCCTATGCAATTCAATGACTAGGCAAATCCCAAAAATATAAATATGCTCAATGTCTTACCAGTTTAATAAATTCAAGTTATGCAACCAATATAAGAATAGGCAAATGGGCATAGTTCAAAAATCCTTTCAGCCACATAATGATAATCCAAAGGTAAGTGCCACTCAAAATATCAATAAAAAGATTATGACAGTTCAAGTAATGATGGAGGAGTTTTCACGCTTACAGTCATGAAAACTAAATGGAGACCAATTTGCAAGTGTCACAAGAAATGAAAATATCATCTATTTGCAAAATGCGACGACAATTTGAAGTTCAGAAGACATAGGTGCCGGCAGCTTATAGGTCAATAGAAAAAATTGAATTGGTTGCCAACAACATCGTAGTTTTTGAAGCTGAAAGTACATGAGAAGGCTCCTCATGATGAGATTGAGTCCTCCTCGAATCCAATGGATTCACTCATGCAAGGTTTCATGCTACCTTAAGTGTGGTATTTTCCTTCTTGGGCATCTTCTGAAGCTTCGACGCTAGCTTCTTATCTGGTTGTACTGCGTGCTTATTTCCATGTACAAAATATGAGTGTATGGAATCATCTATGATGTCTGAAATTGATGGAAGCACAAGAGTATATGCATGTTGCACTGGAGGTGCATGTAAATTACTCTCCTTATGTGTAAGTAGAATAGAGGAGTCATCGTTAGAAAAATTAGTGAATTTATACAACCTTGACTTGTGATCCACCTCACCAATTGCAGTGATGGAATTGTCATGCATGTCAATTACTGAAACTAAATTTTATGTAAATTCAACCTTTTTATCTTTCTGAGTGATCTAATAAACTAAGAGAAGATTCATATAAAGCTTTGGAACATGTAGAACATTCTAAAAAATGCCATTGTGGAGTTCCACTCTCCCTTCTCCTGCTAATGCTATTGGAGTATCATCCCCCATGAGAATAGGGGGTCTTGAGCATGGAATCAAAGAAGATAAAACTTCCTCTTTCGCTGCCATATGATGGGATGCACCAAGATATATAAGCCATGAATCAGATTAGGAATTAATTGCAAGCTGGGCATGATGATTACCTTTCTTAGGAGCATGATCTTCTTCCTTCTGCTTCTTGACTCCCTCTGGAATGAAGTTTCCAAGGTTGTTATGTTGAAGTGCCTATGCCATAAGATCGATCTATTTATTCATGCATGTGGATTCTTCATGATTCATTTTATTGCAGTAAGTTCACTACTTTCCCTTCTTCTTCTTCTTCTTCGAATCTGAAGAGTCTTTGGAACCTAAAGAATAATTAAAGGGTTTGGAATATCCCTCCTTCTCGTTTTGTTTCTCCTTCCCATTCTGTTTGGATGATCCTTTTCCATCATGCATGGTGAGTGCATGTGATTTGGGTTCCTTCATGAGGCCCATCTGCATGATTTTTTTCTTCTTCTGTGTGAGAGAATCAATGAACTGATCCATCGTAGGCATTTTCTAATTTGTGCCCAAAAGACATCTGCCAAAATGGAAATTGGAGACATATACACCATATTCTAGTCCTAGATTGACCAAGATTGTTAGAATAACTTGTTTCTCTTGTGTATACTTGTCAATGCCACCTTCACCCAAGCTCAAAATCAAATATTTAAATTTAGTAAAGAAATCATGTATATTATCAAAACTCTTAGGGTCTATGGTATTCAACTCTACCTCAAGCATATGACCTCGCATCTCATCCTGATTTCCAAAGAGTCCTTCCAAGGTGGTCCAGATCTCATTTGGAGTCTTGCATGAGGCAACATAAAACCATAAATCAGTGGAGATTAATTCAAGAAGTAGTCTTGTGGCCTCATCCTTACGGTTCACCCATATGGTCTTCTCAAGTGCTAATGTAGGTTTTGTTTCTATTGCCATCGTCAAATTATTCAATACTTTTCTTTTGAGTTGGAATGCGACCTTCGAATTCCATTCAAAATATTTGTACATCATGAGTATTATTACTAGACTTGATTGAATAAGTTTCATTGCCTCCATCCTTCTATTGATTATGAAAAGATCCCAAAAACCCAGATCGTGGATTTCGAGATATGACTGACAATGCTATGACAACTATAGATATGATAAAACAACTATATCTCCTAAAATATGATGTGGGTTTTGGATATTTCTGGTGAGCATGAGAATACCTATGTTATATGTCTCTGGTAAAAGTTTCATCCCGACCGAGATCAGGGATTTTGAGATATCACAATTTTACTGCAGAAAACCAATTTTTGGAGGGTTGTTGAATCGTCACACCCTAGAGAAGGGTAAAGTGCAACGATGCTAAATCGTTGCAACCTAGTGAAGAAAACAGTGCGACGATTGTCAAAAATTGAATCATCGCACCCCAGATGAAGAAAACAATGCGACAAAATTGCACCTTGGTTGTGTATAGGCTGCAATGATTCCAATCGTCGCACCCTTCGACAGAGATAGACCACGACGATTCCAATTGTCGCACCTTTCGATAGGTAAAGGCTGCGACGATTGTAGAAACTAAGCCTACTCGAGGACTCTTTCGCTCTTCTCTGGCTTGTCTGGGTTGCTCCAAGAAGCTCGACTCTGATACCATGTCAGTGTTTCATGGAAACCTGCACAATAGACCTAGCTAAAGCATAGACAAACAAAGTTTATCAAGAAAAGGAAGAGAGATACAATATGAAGAATGAGAATCAATGTATATTATGATCTTATCAATGAGTGAGTGATATTCACTCATATAGGCACTTACATCCTATAATAGGAATGCATGCATAATAGTGATGGTCTAAGATTAGAAAGTCTAAAATATAACTAGTCAGTTAACTCCCACTGATCTAGTGTGCCGAAAATAGAAATTTCTCCAACAAAAGCATGAACTACATTGAAAAATATATGCTTACTTGGATGTTACTAACCACATTTTAGTTTCTTCTTTTGCAAGTACGTTTCCTACATTTATGTTAATTGAGGCTAATTAGAAGTTAATTTAAAAATTGATGTAATCAAGAATTGTAAATTTGATGATTTTCAAAGGAAAATGTATCATCAACCCAGTATGCAAATATCCAAGTTCTCTACAAACTATGGTCCATATGAAGTGTGGAACCATATACTACATAAGTTAATTATGAAAAATATCAAGATTGCAAAGCCACCAATATTTTATATTCCCAAAATATAGGTTAAGCTCTTAAATGCCATTTTCATTGTAGTGAAAAGTAAGCAAAATATCATAGTCCATGATATGCTAAAGGAGATGCGGATAACAAATAATTGAAATTGGTGCATATTAAAAAATATCAAATCTTAGTTTTTATGGGTTGACCTTACTATATCAAGAATAAGGTCTCGTTGGCGACATCAATTGCATAAATACATGATAATGTGATCAAATGGCTAGTGGTTCAAAGCATTTTTGCTATATGTTGTGGTGAATGGGTGACATTTTCATAGATTAAGAGTAAGTAAGGGTTTTCCATGGATTATATGAAAGTGACAATAATCACTTGCATAAAGGTGGGTGTCATTGAGGAGCTTGATAAGATGTATCATTATTGAAGAATTCCAGATACTCCTCTTCACTCTTCACCGTAGAGCCTATCATGTCCCCTTCTTTTGGATCTGAGTTTTTCTCCTATATTTTAACCTTTAGAATTTCAAATAGAAAAAAAATTAGGATCCTTACACTACTCGACCATGGGAATATCGTTTAATTATGTCAACAAGTCCCACACCTTCATATTTAAACCACATGCAGTGTATGCAAAATATGGCATAGACATAATTCTTGATTTGGACCTCAAAAATGACAACACATTATTTGTATTCTTGACATGATAGGGAAGATGATCCATTTCATTATTCTCTCATTTCTCAGCATTCAAAAGACATTATTTCACTTCCAACAATTCTAATTCTAGAAGGTCCTCTCGAGCATGTCTATGGATGAATTCGACCTGCCACATATCCTTCTTCTCCCTGATTTATTCAACTTACTATTGAATGATGTCTAACTCAACCTAGAACAAGACGAAGGTTGAGTGATACATCACCACTAGATCCATGTACATTAGGTTAAAAATTATAGATAACCATCTAAGGTGTTATAGGCTGGTCATGTCCCGAGACATTGGTCATTAGTATACAAATTCCTCTTAAGTGTTGTAGACAACAATTTTTTGTGAGTTTGTAGGAATTATCCTGATTCTGGAAAAATTAAGAGGGGGTATAATTTCCAGCATGAGGATACCCCCTCTTGAAAAATGAATCCAGAGTGCTTAACACACCTGCAAATATATAATTAGGACTACCTACAAATATATAATCAATACTTTTCTTTAAACCCAGTGAAGTGTTGGTGAAGGTGTTGATGAGGTTCAACCCAGGGATCATGCAATCCTCTGTTACCAAGTAAAATTCAAAGAATGCAAGTTGTAAAAATCTAGAAAGATAAATCTTTGCAAGGTTCAATCTTCCACTGGAGTTGGTGTTATACTAAGTGACATGAAGAGTTATTTTTTGATAAAAGGGAAACCAATCTATCATTTTATGGGAAATTCAACATTTAGTCAATACATTGTGGTTCATGATGTTAGTGTTGCCAAGGTGAACCCATGAGCTACATTGAAAAATATATGATTACTTGGATGTTACTACCCACATTTTAGTTTCTTGTTTTTTCAAGTAGGTTTCCTACTTGTGTTAATTGAGGCTAATAAGAAGTTAATCCAAAATTTTAAGGTCTCATGGTTTTTCTGCATTGTATATATATACATAATCCGTTTCCCCACTGCATTTTATTTTCTCTTCCTAAAAATTTTCTCTATCCATTTCCCCTCGTGTCTGTATCAATTTCTATGCAACTTAGGTCTCAATACATAGTAAAAAGTGGGGATATGTACATTGAGTGAGTTACCCAACTCCCAAGTACCTAATAACCTAATAAATGTCTTTATTTCTTAACATTTATTATTTCATGATTATATAACTATGTAAATTTATTATAAAGTAAATCTAAGTAATTAATATTGGCCATGGCCATTACATCTAATAACCAATGTTCCACAAGCACAATTTGTCCACTCATCCAACACCATGAAACCCTGTATTCTTCCAAGAGGACAATATGGGTTCCAAGCACCCATCAACAAGTATCCACTCCTTTACAAGCAATATTGGTGAGACCTTTTGAGGTATGAGCCTTTCGTATTTCTTTAACATTGTTTATCTTAACCATTCATCCCAATAACATAAGTGAAAAACATTGAAATGTATACCACAAGCATAGATGCACCTAACTTTATTTTCTTCCTCCAAAGGAAAAGGTAGCCTCCAAAGTGGTGTTATCAACCCATTTTTCTCTCTTTTATTCCCCCCTCATAACAATAAACTTTGTAATGATTGGAAAAGGAGTTGCTCGACCAAGAAGTTTCTCTTCAAGTTTTCATGCTTTTGTTTAGCATGCTCTGCCTCTTTTCCCTCTATTTGAAAATGGTAATTGCCAATTGGTTTTCCAAGTATTTGTGTCTGGACATCCTTCAACCCCTTGACCAATGGGCCTTCCCATGGGTGTGAAACCCTGCTTACACATCCTAGGAGCCCCCTCAAATGGATGCCAATTTGGTGACATGCCTCCAAACAATTTAGTGAACTCTCCCAACAACAACATTGTCATGGGGGTTTGATGATCCTTCCATGGAGGCTTGCATAGAGGCCATTGAATTAGTTGAATAAAAATAAAATAGAGAAAAAATGAGACATAATTTGTTGAAAATGAGGGAAAATTAATGAGATATGCTAACAAATCTCTAGATAACATTGAAGTCTTCTCCCCACACGTGAAAAACACTCACAAATTCTTAATATAAAAAGCACATAAGTAATGGAGGCTCATAAGGGGTTATATCAAAGAGATCATAAACTTTAAACTATACTATGTAGAAAATTAGGAAATCTATTAAGGAGCTTCTCATTTCATTTAAGGCAACAAGTGAGCTGCTCTTGGCACTTCCACAACTCTCACTGTTGATTATGGAAACTGAACATGTGAAGTAGAGTGAGTATGAAAAGTTAGATCATAGATCATGTTTGTTAGAGGCATTACAAAGTTATTTCACAATTTTGGAACACTTGGTCAACTCTTCTACGCTTCTATCACCATCCTCTATATCAAAACTATTAGTTCAAACTGTTTATGGTGGGTGTTTCTCTGTTCCAAGGGACCCTAGACCAAAAATCTACATGACCCGAGACTTTCTGTCAACAAATCTTACACCTTCTTCATATTTGAAACTAGATGCAGTTATATCAAAGAGAGCATAACCTTTAAACTATACTATGTAGAAAATTAAGAAATCTATTAAGGAACTTCTCATTTCATTTGAAAATTAAGGCAACAAGTGAGCTGCTCTGGACACTTCCAAAAGTCTCTATTTTTTTAGTATTGTATCTAGGGGCTAGATGTTTTGGGGAATATTGCTGGTTTGCAATGAAAGTGGATTGAGAATTGATTATTTTCCATTCCTAAAGTTTTCCATTATGTGCACTGAAAATTATCATCAACCTTTCCATGATTCTTATGTCTCCATGGCCATTTATGTAGCTTCTCTTTTTATTTATTCAATTAACATTCATGTCAACCTGAAATATATTATCTGATAAATAATTATATTACAATTAAAAAGAACAAAGAAAAGGAACAAAAAAACACCTCCTTTCTACTTCTCCCTTCTACTAAAGGATTACATAATTGTTCTTCTTCTAATATTTCTAATTCTCCACACTTTACATTTGATGCCACCTTTGAAAACAAAGATGATGAGTTTATAAAAAATGTAAGTCAATCTTTGACATGTAGATTCCAAGCTAGTTATTGCTATACTGTTGTCTTGACATTACACTATTAATTTCAGTTATGACTATTATGATATCTATGCAGCAAAAGTCCTATAACTCCTTGGCGCACCCTTTTTGAATGCACTTTGATATGCACATGTAGAGTCCAAAAATGTCATTGCTAGACTGTTGTCTTGACATTGAACTATTAATTTCAGTTATGAATGTTTTGATGTCTACGCAACATAAGTCCTCTAACTCCTTGGAGCACCCTTTTTGAATGCACTTTGCTATGCATATTTAGAGTCCAAAAATGTTATTGCAAGACTACAATCTTGTCACTA
>SNQJ01S0045218.1:165733-189407 GCA_010110895.2 Picea sitchensis | reverse complement strand
TAGTTGAATAAAAATAAAATAGAGAAAAAATGAGACATAATTTGTTGAAAATGAGGGAAAATTAATGAGATATGCTAACAAATCTCTAGATAACATTGAAGTCTTCTCCCCACACGTGAAAAACACTCACAAATTCTTAATATAAAAAGCACATAAGTAATGGAGGCTCATAAGGGGTTATATCAAAGAGATCATAAACTTTAAACTATACTATGTAGAAAATTAGGAAATCTATTAAGGAGCTTCTCATTTCATTTAAGGCAACAAGTGAGCTGCTCTTGGCACTTCCACAACTCTCACTGTTGATTATGGAAACTGAACATGTGAAGTAGAGTGAGTATGAAAAGTTAGATCATAGATCATGTTTGTTAGAGGCATTACAAAGTTATTTCACAATTTTGGAACACTTGGTCAACTCTTCTACGCTTCTATCACCATCCTCTATATCAAAACTATTAGTTCAAACTGTTTATGGTGGGTGTTTCTCTGTTCCAAGGGACCCTAGACCAAAAATCTACATGACCCGAGACTTTCTGTCAACAAATCTTACACCTTCTTCATATTTGAAACTAGATGCAGTTATATCAAAGAGAGCATAACCTTTAAACTATACTATGTAGAAAATTAAGAAATCTATTAAGGAACTTCTCATTTCATTTGAAAATTAAGGCAACAAGTGAGCTGCTCTGGACACTTCCAAAAGTCTCTATTTTTTTAGTATTGTATCTAGGGGCTAGATGTTTTGGGGAATATTGCTGGTTTGCAATGAAAGTGGATTGAGAATTGATTATTTTCCATTCCTAAAGTTTTCCATTATGTGCACTGAAAATTATCATCAACCTTTCCATGATTCTTATGTCTCCATGGCCATTTATGTAGCTTCTCTTTTTATTTATTCAATTAACATTCATGTCAACCTGAAATATATTATCTGATAAATAATTATATTACAATTAAAAAGAACAAAGAAAAGGAACAAAAAAACACCTCCTTTCTACTTCTCCCTTCTACTAAAGGATTACATAATTGTTCTTCTTCTAATATTTCTAATTCTCCACACTTTACATTTGATGCCACCTTTGAAAACAAAGATGATGAGTTTATAAAAAATGTAAGTCAATCTTTGACATGTAGATTCCAAGCTAGTTATTGCTATACTGTTGTCTTGACATTACACTATTAATTTCAGTTATGACTATTATGATATCTATGCAGCAAAAGTCCTATAACTCCTTGGCGCACCCTTTTTGAATGCACTTTGATATGCACATGTAGAGTCCAAAAATGTCATTGCTAGACTGTTGTCTTGACATTGAACTATTAATTTCAGTTATGAATGTTTTGATGTCTACGCAACATAAGTCCTCTAACTCCTTGGAGCACCCTTTTTGAATGCACTTTGCTATGCATATTTAGAGTCCAAAAATGTTATTGCAAGACTACAATCTTGTCACTATAGTAGTAATTTCAAGTTGAGAATAATTGTTCATATCACTACCCTCCAACTGTCCTATAACCATCCTTGGAGCACCTGTCCTATAACTCCCCTGCATAAAAATGGCTTTGGCTTGGCAAATTTTCAACATAAACCTACTCTGAATCTCCTCCCATGGCCTCAAGAATGCCTGGTTTATATATATCTGAAGTTGGTAACCATCTCCCATCTTCCCCCCAAGATATGGCTTCAAAAAGGGCCCAATATCCCCCAAAAATGTGCAAAAATCTCCAATAACAGGCATAAAATCATTAAAAAAACTCTATTATAAGTGCAAAAACCCACTTGTGTAACAAAAAATAAAAAATAGCCCCTTATGGTTGGGTTCACTCTCCAAATAGGGTCACATGGCATATAAGTGGCCAAGCGCCAACATTTAAGGGTTGTGCGTTGGCCCTTAACCCGCAGTCATAGGTCACCTGGTGTGATAGCATAGGACTGCGCCCACATATATGCGCCTAACATATGGTTATAGCTCCCGTCGCATGCACCAAAGGTGCTAGAGGTTAGGCCTTAAGTCATGGTGCCCGTGCCCTTTTTCAGAACTGTGTACTGTAGCGCCCAAAATTTATGGTGGTGGTTGTATGGTTTGGTAAGTCCATGGGCTGGGGCTTAGCCCCAACCCCCTTCCGCCTCCTTTTTGACATAAATTGCACTTTATATATATTAATGTGGGATTGTATAAACAAGTCCCAAATGTGGTGCATTGGATATCAGAGCTTTCCCAAGGCATTTCTATACCAAGGGACCATGGGGTCGAATCCCATGAGCTCCAAACAAATTTTGACCAACCATCAAATGATAGGGTGCCACGTGGCACCTTTTCATTTTCCCATGAAATGTGCCACTTGTCAAAGTGGGATTGGACCATTGTCATATGTCCAGTTAGCCTATTGTTTTTCTTCCACATGTCTCAATACTACGTCAGCATGGCATCATGATAACGTCAACATTGAATTTTTGCCTGTTGACTTGTTGAATTTTTACCTGTTTGGGAAAACAAACAGAATGTGATATTAGGATAAT
The DNA here is from genome assembly GCA_010110895.2 of Picea sitchensis. Classification (NCBI taxonomy): domain Eukaryota; kingdom Viridiplantae; phylum Streptophyta; class Pinopsida; order Pinales; family Pinaceae; genus Picea; species Picea sitchensis. Next base: position 186,886 of record SNQJ01S0045218.1, on the reverse strand, counting down.
ATGACGTCCATTTGATCCTATTCAAGTTGTGTTGGTTTCATAACAACGAGGCCTACGCACATGTCCGTTTTGAAGCCATTCTGAGAATTTTTATTTTTAAGCCTTTCTAAGCCCTATCAGGCTCCTGGATCCGATTCTGTATCACCTGCCCATGGCTTCTTACAGCCAAAACAAGATTAATTCTGAGCCTTTCTCTTAACTCTATAGTAAAAAAAATCCTTCTCTCCTCTGATCTCAATCGCTCTCTCTACTCTGATATGTTGCAGATCTGTCTCTATCCCCGAATTACCTCCTCTCTTGCCTTCCTCATCAAGGTTGCATGAGTACGAATCCCAATTCATGGTCAAGCCTAGAAGCCTTAAAGATGAGTACCCTTCCCCATATCCTCATTAACTCTTGAGGATGGCCTTCCAACTACCATCCTGGTTGGTAATTCATTTATGGGTCAGAGGACTATTGAGCAATTACACCCAGTAGGTATTGTTCTTGTGAGGGTCATCTCAGCCATTCTTGGTTTTCCCTCACCATCTCTTTCATGGAATCCATGGTCTATCTTGGAAAACTTTCCCCCTTTCAGCAGTTGTGCAACACATATTCAATTTCTATTAATAACAAAAAATTCATACATCGAACCTTTATACAAAGGTTCATCGAATCAAACATTCACACATATTTAGTCTGCCATAGTATCTTGGCCAGTTATAGCTATATTTAAAAATTGGGGGAAACAAGGGTATTACAACCGACAACATAAAACATGCTTCTAAATTTTTAAAACATAAAGGTTTCAAATGAAAAATATATTAAATCATTCCAAACATAGGGCAATTCAAAGGGACAAAGCGATTGCTACATTTTCTACTTGATACGATCCATACAAAAGTGTATAACAACCATAACTAACAAGTTTAATATCACCAATATGGTCATTGAGGAGAGACATTGTCCACAATAAGTATTGCCTTACAAAACATCATATTTTTTGTGTTTCCCCCCAACACCCCCCTTTACCTATGATTACTCCATATAAAGTTCTACATCTCACATGTGTGAGGATATCTTACTTGAGTGCATCCATATGTTGATATTGATGGAAATGCATACTTGACAGGATATCCTACCCAAGTGTATCCATATGTCAATATGGAGGGAAACGCATGGACATTTCTCTACCCTAATCCATCCTCCCACACTTTTCGAGAGCTAACATCCAACACAATTATCATCATCTTCACAATAATAGTAACCTTCCAATGGATTAATAGAAGAGAAAGTGGGTGTAGGAAACCATGATAATTTGAGAAGTTGTCTCTTTCATTCCAATAAAGAATATTATATAGACATATGATTAAAAAAACTACATTTTTATGAAATTACAAAGATGTAGTGAGAATAAACAAGTACATTCCAAATTAGATAAGTCATATTCCCTACAACATTGAATCACACAACATTGAGCTTGTTTTTCCATGCTTGATGAAATGTCTAGACCTAGGAGAAGCTTGAACCAAAATAACCATGTGAGTAACGCGCTTGTTCACGAGTAATGATAAGTCCACATCTGATCAATGGAAAAAACAACCAATTACTATGTGCATAAATATAGTCTTTACATGAAGCATTCCTTCATGGGTCATCCCTGTGAGAATAAAAATCATGAGTTGCTCAGGTTTTTCACTTAAGTTTAATACATGGATTTCCACCTAGTTGTCATAACAGACTTATGGGATTTTCCAAGGGATATCATATACTAGAATAGATAGACCTACTCAACTTCCCATTGTTTGGGGAAATGGTTTTGAATCTATCACTGAAAATTACCTTTCCTTATTGACCCTCGACATATAATGCTACCCAAAAAATGGAAACAATTCCTTGGAAGCAATTGGAAAACATTGTTCCAATCTTGAATCGTCATCCATCAATGATTGTGTTCTTGTTAGGGACCAAAAGATTATGTCTTTAGTGTCAATATTGAAAAATATGATGAAGGTGAAATTGCAAGTTGTAAAAGTTACTTATAATAATTTAGCTACTATTGTACTTTACTACAATAATTTAATTGAATCGATGTTTGTAAACCTTTATAATGGTGTAGATAGTTTGGACTTGGAGAACTACCAGTGCCCACTTGTGAATATTTGAAATATCTTAGTATTCGGTCTTGCCTAACCTTTGGAAATGAATTCTTGGATTTACTAGGAATGACATGTCCTCGAGTACAATCCATTGACCTTAGTGGACAATTTCTATTAAAATAGCACATGTTTGTGTAATAGGAATACAATATATTGGAGGTTGCATGCATATAATGAGGTAAACCAAATCAAATTTCCACTACCTCAGAAGCATCTATGAAATTTCGTGCACCTCAATCTCGCACCAACTCATTATATAATCATAACCATAAACCACTAATTGAGATTGGTTTCCAGTAGTATCTTCTTATTCATGAAAACCAACCTGTGAGATCTATCCAACTATATTAAGGATCAATAAATAATGATTCAATCCACTTTCTTGTTTCCTCTTTCGAATCTTAATGAAAGGAAAGTTTATCATTCCCTCGAATTTATCAAGGTTTACAACTTCAAGTCTTACTCCAAGTTCACTTCAATAAGGAAAAATCTTGGAAATAATCTTCTTTGAGGAAAAATATTTCTAGGTGGAATTAACATTGTAAAATATAATAAGATCATTTATTGCTACTAAAGGTGGACAATTTGACATCCATCAATGACATAATGCACCTGCTAAATACATATTCAGTGTCTTCCATGTAAAACTTTCTATCCTCAAAATGATTCTCATTGTACACTAGGTGTCTACTCCATAATCAATATATTCATTATAATTTATTGCAAATATCAACTTCTCTCTTACAATGGAAGATTATACAAGGAAAACGGAATGACCCCTCCTATTCAAGCACTTCCTAGATTATTCCACACCTAGACTCGTTGAAGTGATAAATAATCAACCTTGTTTGATCATTGTAATATAACCTTCACTATCCTACAAGGGAGGGAAAGTATAAAGTTAATAGGTCCTCCTTCATGGTAAACTTTCCACACCTAACAAACCCATTCTACTTGCAAAGAATTAAATTGTGTAAAAACTAATCCAATGACTCAAGGAAACACTGGGATGGATAGAGTAATGAGTTGAGGTTAAATAAAACAAGAAATTTATTGGAACATTATGGAAAGTAGGTAGACATCGGTTAAAAGGAAAACAAAAAGGGACCTAAAGAGAGGAACTATTCCAACTTAATATCAAACTAGAAGTAGAGACTGGAAATCATATTTACAAGCAAGGGAAGCTAATGCAATGCATGTTGGAAAAAAATCAATCAAGGAAGGATTCGAGCTAGTCTATACTAGATACAAGTGGGAGACATCAAGTAATTATTCAAAAATATTATAGGAAACAACCACTAGAAACAATCTCAACCCTATCAACAAGTAAGGATAGTCACTTCCCAATCCAGTATTCACAAATAATTTGCAAATTGTTTGGTCAATATTTTACAATCATAGGGAAGAAATCAAAATAGTGAAATAATTATACATGTAATTAAGTATTCTAAAGAAAAATTGATTCCTCATAATCCTTGAATATCACTCCCTTCCCTCTCCCTCACAACGTTTTCACACCTCCATTGCATCGCCCCATCTACCAATTCTCCAACCCAATGTTGCAATAGATTCTACAAGAACCAAGCAACACCCTCTATACATATACAATTGGTTCTCTTTGCATATTATTGATAAAGTTACAAGTCTCATTTGGATGGCCTACATGACAAAGAACAACAACTACACATGCGTAATTCTCTATGCTAGGTGTGATGTGATAATCATGTCTTACAAAATCAAGTATTGTCATCCTTCACCCACTAACTTGCATGGATACAAGTAGATAAAACAGACATAAATCTAATGTCATATATAATTTCATTTTCCCATTGAATATAGGAAAAGGGTGTAACAACTTCATCAACATCACTAGGCATGCCATAAACCATGATTGCCACATTCCAAGGAACAACATATTTTCCATACATTTTATCAAACATTTTCCACGCATCATCATGTTGGAGAGTAGCCAAGTGGTTATACCGTACGTGTAGGCAAAGAGAATTGGAAATGTGATCTACGTGGATATCGATGGCCACCCACCTTTTCCAGCTCACTCAAAACAGTTTTCTGGCAATTTTGGCAACTTACTATTTTTAGCAGTTTTTAACTTCTAGGGCCATTTTGAGGGCCTAAATGAAGGTTTTTACGGGATCGAGCTTATCAATGATAGACAAAGGCTTTTATTGAGCCCCATAAATGAATCTCCTCGAAAATACCTTTCCAACAGGCTATCGTGCACCTAAAACATAGATCACATGTAAAAGTTACGACCCTAGGAAGTTGATGTACTAACTTACCCAAACAGGGCCCACATGACTTTTGGCACTTCATCTCCTAGGGTTAGGTTTTTGGATGTCTAGGGTTTTTGACATTCTTGTTTATTGTAAAAAGGCCTTCAGAGCCTCATTTTAATCATCTTCTTGCGAATGAGCACAATCGTCACATCTCTTCTTAGAGATAAGTTGCCACCATTCCAACAAGCTTGTTTTCCGTTGCATTTTACAGTTTCAGCTTATTTCCTTATTGAATAGAAAACCAGTTTTACTGTATCTCTGTTATTCTGTGTTGATCATCTTTTCATAATTTGTATTCATTTCTTTATTCTCATAAAATCTAGATCAATGGTATCATAGCGGTCTCCNGATCAACACAGAATAACAGAGATACAGTAAAACTGGTTTTACTGTATCTCTGTTATTCTGTGTTGATCATCTTTTCATAATTTGTATTCATTTCTTTATTCTCATAAAATCTAGATCAATGGTATCATAGCGGTCTCCTCCTTGTCGTCTTAATGCATGTCCCCAACAAGGTTAGGGTACAAAGAATTGGGTCTCAAGATTATTTCTCTTGAGGAAAAATGCTCTCGCACACCCAAGAGACCTCTCATGGCAGGAGAAAATAAATATGGCAGGACATAATATCCTTTCAAAATTTTGCTTGAGGAATCCCTCACACAACAGAGGAACAAGATGATGGATAGTTTCTCACAAATCCTTCGGCGGCTACCAACATGTGACGCATCTTCCTCAAGTGGAGGCATCGACCCCTTCAAGGTACAAATCAACTTTGATATTCCTATATTTGAAGGTTAGATAGACGCAGATGTTGTATACAAGTGGTTAAATCTACTAGAAGGGTATTTTTCTGTCCATAACTTTTCGAATAGAGAAAAGATTACTTTTGCACTCCTCAAAGTCGTTCCCTGTGTCAAATATTGGTGGGAAACTTTATGTGAGAAAAAGTAAACAGAGGAACCCTCATTATTTACAGTCACGGGCACTTGGAAATCCTTCAGGGATGTTATTAAGGAACAATACTACCCTGCCGAAAGTTATGACGACTTGTATACCAAATAAACCACATTGCGGCAAGAAAGAGACCAAGCAGTGCCAGAGTTCACAAATATATTCCATACCTTGCGCACCAAGTTGGGTATCAAATATTCAAAGCGACATCTGGTGGTCAAGTATCACGGAGATCTACATAAATACATCCAGATCGAAATGGAATTTCTGGACATCTCGTCCTTGGGCACGACCTACTGATATGCCTTCAAATTCGAGTAGAAGCTCAAACGAAAGACATGGCAATTTAGTCCTGCGAACACCTCACAACAAAATCTAGGAAGGGGTGGCCCCAACCCACAGAACAAAGGACATAGAAAATATGGACAGTATCAGGACAACCAGTCGAAGCCACAAGCAAAGAAGGACATCGGAAAGACAAAGACAGATACCGGTAAGTGGTGTGACTTCCATAAGAGTCCTTGGCATAACACTACTGACTGTCGCTCAAAGCAGTCACTGGTGGCCGAAGTGAAAGCCTCTGAATCAAATGTGGGTTCATAATCTGAGTCAGAACCAGAAAGGGGAAGATGGATCATTGACGTGGAACCCAATGCCATTGTTTCTACCACCAAGCTCCAGCCTGGTGAACTAGATGATCCAGAAGAATATGAGTGCCTCTTCCATTCATAGATGTGGGTAAAAGGCACCCCACTGCACTTCATCGTTGATAGTGGTAGCTAGAATAACCCCATATCATCAGAGGTCATCAAGAATTTCTCCATGCCGACAACGTCGCACCCACAACCCTACACCATTGGATGGCTCCACCAAGGAAGAGATCTCCACGTTATCCAACAGTGTTGAATTTCGTACGACATCAAGCCCTTCAAAGATGAGGTATTGTGTGATGTTTCTCCTCTTGAAGTTTGTAATGTTATTGTGGGCTAAACTTGTTTATGGAAACGTCATGTTGTATATGAGTCTATGCATTGTAGTGTTATTATTACTTTGTATAGGAAATTTTACAGGATACCCAAGGTAGTCCCTCCTAGTGCTATTTCCTTGATCTCTGCCAAGCAATTTAGGAAGGTCATCTCTCAGACTGAGAATTTTTTTTTCTTCGTGATTATCTCTCAGAGTGAGTGAAATATCGCAGCCACATCCAGGGCCTCCGCGACTGATATCTCCACACAATAGAATCAAGTGGATAAGGTCATGGAAGAATACTTAGATATATTCTCCTCTCCTACCTGGGTACCTCTGCACTGCCAAGTCAAGCATCCCATCGATCTGACCCCAGGTGCACCGCTACCCAATAAGCCAGTCTACCACCACTCTCTGTTATAAAATGAGGAGATCAAGAGGTATATCCAAGAACTGCTCCACAAGGGGCACATACGTCCCATCTCATCGCCTTATGGGAGCCCAATCGTGTTGGTGCAGAAGAAATATGAGACCTGGTGACTCTGCATTGTTTACCGGGCTCTGAATAAAATCAAAGTTCAAAATCAATACCCGATTCCCTGAATCAATGACCTCCTTGATCATCTCATGGGGGCCAAATACTTCAATAGTATTGATTTGAAGTCTGGCTACCACCAGGTCCCAGTAGAACAGACAGATGTATGGAAGACCACCTTCAATTCAAAAGAATGTCTTTCTGAATGGTTGGTCATGCCCTTTGGCTTGAAAAATTCTCCAACAAATTTTATGAGGATGATGGATGATATCATACGACCTTTCACCAATACTTTTGGAGTGGTGTATATGGACGAAATCCTCATCTATAACAAGACTTGGGCGGAACACTTGTAGCATATTCAGCGGGTTCTTCACACCCTGCGACAACACAAACTATATGCAAAATTGGAAAATTTATCCTTCGACATGGACATGTTCCATTACTTAGGCTAAATATTTGATCAACATGGTGTGCATGTGGATCCATCCAAGATCCAGGTCATTCGTGACTAGCCAGCCCCAACCACACTCACTGAACTTCAAAGCTTCTTGGGCATCACCAATTTCTATCGCAGGTTCATGTTGGGATTCTCTCAATCACATGGGCCCTCAGCCAAGTAACCAGGGGTGGAGATAAGGAAAAAATTGTGTGGGGCCTATCCCAACAATAAGCCTTTGATGAATTGAAGAAGTGTCTGTGCTCATCCCTAGTACTTTAATTACCAGAACTGCAACATCCCTTTGAGATTGAGACAGATGCTTCAGACTATGTTGTGGGCGCCATTCACTCAACATGGCCACCCTGTAGCATATCAAGGTGAGACACTATCATATGTTGTCTGTAAGTACCCTACTTACGAAAAAAAATGTAATCCATTGAAAACCCATTGTCCGTAAGTACATTGATCACAAGCCACTACAGTTCATGCAGACCCAAGGAAAATTACAGAATGATCGCCATCAGAAGTGGTACACATACTTACAGGATTTCCACCTCAACATCAAGTATAAAACAATAAGTACCAACCGAGTTGTTGATTGCCTCAGCTGACCTCCAGTCGCAACACTCACCATGGTGCTAGACTCTTGTGGCCATGAGACCTATGGATGGTCCCACCTCTACGAGACAGACCCTAACTTCTCCACCACCTACCAAATGATGGGTGCCAACTCAGTGGTCACTAATTTCCATATTCAAGATGGGTTGTTGTGTCATCTGGGCCATCTCTGTGTTCCATCAAGTGAGCACATGAAGTTGATTTGGGAAGCTCACTAGAGTCAGATGGCAAGGCACTTTGACGTTGAAAAGATAGTGGCAATGTTGCAGAAACATTTCTACTAGCCAAAACTTCGACAGGATGTCGGCAAGTATATCAGGTCCTGGATTGCCTGTGTTATTTCCAAACTGACCACTAAGACACAAGGCCTGTACACCCCTCTGCCTACTCCTAACAGATCATGGGAATCCATCTCAATGGAATACATGTCGAGCATCCCATCCACCAAGAGGGGAAATGATTGTGTTTTTGTGGTTCTTGATTGCTTTTCCAAGATGGCGATTCTAGTCGTCTGCAAGAAGAACGTCACAACAGAAGCCACTGCCAAGATCTTCTTTGAATGAGTATGGGTACATTTTGGGATACCATAAACCATTATATCGGACCGTGAGAGTCAGTTCCTCATCACATTTAGTTTGAGCCTCTGGTCATTGTTGGATACCAAGCTCACCAAATCCACTGCCTTTCACCCCCAGACATATGGCCAAATTGAGGTCGTCAATCAGATGATCATACATATCCTGTGCATGTACAATTCAAAACACCCCTGCACATGGTATGACAGTCTTCCCTATGTCCAACATAGCTACAAACGATCCCTGCATAGCTCAAGTGGACACATCCCCTTTCAGGTGGGGTTGGGATTCCAACCATTGGGCCTCATGGATATTGCACTACCCCTGGTGACCACCTCGACCAACTCATCCCTTTATCCACCAGAAGATGACAAAGCCATGCAGTTCATTGAGCAGATATAACACATCTGCAAACAGGTTCAGTATATTCTACAAAAGTCTAATGCCAAGTACAAGCAACGCCATGATCAACATTGAGTGCCACATAATTTTTAGGTGGGAGACAAAGTTTGGTTGCACTTACAGAAAGAACGCCTTACAGGGCCCCATCAAAATCTTCACCCACTCCATTATGGGTTATACACCATCACCAAGGTTGTGGGTGACAATGATTTTGAGCTCAACATTCCCCCTTTCCTTGGCCTGCACCCAGTCTTCAATGTGTCTCTCCTTCAACCATATTTCCCACCATTATTGGACACCTCAGAGATAGCAAAGCAGTTGACACCAACATAGCTCAACCTTGACTTCATGCAACAAGAATCCAGTGATCATATTGTAGAAACACATATCAAGGGCACTCAACAACAAAGAATCCAGCTTTATCGAGTCATCAAAGCAGGGCAACTCCTACACCAAGGCAAGTGGCTCACCCGGGGCCAAATTCAGTAGAAATTTCCTCATATGATGGGGGGAATCAACACAATGGATACAATTTTTTTATAAGGAGGGAGGATTGATCCAGATAGATATCACTGGCCACCCACCTTTTCCAACTCGCTCAAAACAAATTTCTGGCAATTTTGGCAATTTACTATTTTTAGTAGTTTTTAACTTCCAGGGCCATTTTGAGGGCCTAAATGAAGGTTTTTCGAGATAGAGATTCTCAAATATAGCCAAAGGCTCTAATCAATCCCCCTAAATGAATCCCCTCAACGATACCTTTCCAATGTTCTATCGTGCACCTAAAACGAAGATCATATGCAAAAGTTATGACCCCGGGAAGTTGATATACTAACTTACCCAAACGGGGCCCACATGAATTTTGGCACTTCATCTCCTAGGGTTAGGTTTTTGGATGTCTAGGGTTTTTGAAATTCCTGTTTATTGTAAAAAGGCCTTCAGTGCCTCATTGTAATCATCTTCTTGCGAATGACTATAGTCGTCACATCTCTTCTCAGAGATAAGCCGCCACTATTCTAGCAAGCTTGTTTTCCACTGCATTTTATAGTTTCAACTTATTTCCTTATTGAATAGAAAAACAATTTTACTATATCTCTGTTATTTTGTGTTAAGCATCTTTTAATAATTTGTATTCATTTCGTTATGCTCATAAAATCCGAATCAAAATGGTTATCAAATTATGATTTACACCCTTCAATTCCATTTAAGGAAAGAGATGCAAAGTCATTCTACACATAACCCATTATCATGGAATTATAAGAAATAACATCCCTCTAAGAAAATTTTTCAAACACATGTGGAATCCTACAAGACAATGCCATGGGATGGCCTATATTTCTAGAATTTACTATAGTTTATTTTCTCTGTACATAATGCAAATGGGATTAATCATTCACGGGAAACAACATACGGTAAATTTTTACATCTCTCTTCCTTATTACAGAATGCACTTACTATGGAATTTCAGCTTGTAGGTCACCTTATGCACAGATGTGCAGATTCAAATGATGTCTCTAGTGGCCCTTTCTTTCCTACCATGGTAGTGTTTATAGGTGGTTGGCTAGCTAGCTAGAGGTTGCTATTGGTAGTGAAGTTGATGAAAATCATGTCAATGCAAGGTTCTTATTTTGCAGCCAATGTTTATAAATGAGCATTGTTTATAGCTGAAACATTGATCATTGAACAATGAATATTGATTCCAAAAACTATTTGAAATAAGGCTTAGACAATGAACTTCTTGGTTTAGGATTTTAGTTAGAAAAGACATATTATAGTGCATTTTATGTTGTATGTTTGGGCCCCATATTATCATTTAAATTTTTTTTTGACTCTCTATATGTTGTTGGAGAGAAGGGTTAGTTTTGTTTTTTTAATTATTTCATATAAGTGATCCTTTTAGTTTCACATTATTGATATGATTTTCAATAGCTTCTATTTGTTTGAATTGCTCTTGCACTGAACATTAGTTGTTAGAGTTTATGTTATGAGTTCATTCTGGAAAGGAACCTACTATAGGATTTGTATTTTATGTTATGAGTTTACTGTGGAAAGGAACTTGCTATAGGATTTGTATTTTATGTTATGAGTTCACTGTGGAAAGGAACCTGCTATAGGATTTTCATAAAATACAAGATTTGAGCCTCCGTTAACCTATTCATTCTCATGATTTTCTATGTATGTATGTATATGTGTACATGTATGTATGTATACATGTGTGTGTGTATATGTACATGTATGTGTGTACACACACATATAACATCATTGTCTACCATCCAAATCCATACATAATTTTTCTACCATGCCTACTTTGTCAAAGAGGCCTCCCATTATTGACAAATTAGATTCAGTTGTGGATCTCAAGTTTGAAGACTCTATCGTGGAGCCTGAGATTCATGGCATGCTAATGGAAGGGTGTGACTACACTTTGTTGCCACACAATGTGTGGAGGTAGTTTCACAAAGGGTTTGGATATTTTCAAAGTTCTTTTGTTTCATATCTTAGTTTAACATGAAACAATTTGCATGAATTGTGATTGGCAGGATAACAAATGTCAAAGCTTTAAATAGTATATTTAACTAGAATTAGCTTGCTTTTTGATGGTTTAGAATTTTTCTTTTGATTATTGTATTAATTTGTAAGTTACATTGTTTTGTATTAAAACATCTAATCTTGTGTCTTTGTCACTTATTTTTGCACTAAATTCTTTTCTTAAAATGTTAAATTCTGTATTTTTGTTAAAAAGTGGGTGTCTTATCATGTAAAAATAACTATGTGTTCTCTATGTGTTCTTTATTAGAGATTGTGATACTTTTTCAAGCCTTGTTGCATCAAAAAACTAAATTGGCTTATCCAGGTGTTTGGTATTTCATGGGACCAATAACAATTGATGTGTACACATACATCTGGGTGGCCATTGTACATAGGACCAATTTTGATTGTTAGATACATAAAGGCTTTTTTATATGTCTAGGTATCATGGGACCAATAATAATTGATGTGTACACATACATCTCGGTGGCCATTGTATATAGGACCAATTTTGATTTTTAGATACATAAAGGATTTTTTATATGTCTAGGTATTGGTTATAGATTGGACACATATAAGCAATATTATTTACTGTCATCCATATAACATACATTAAAGGGTATATTATGACATCCTACAGATGATGGCCTTATTGATTATTCATCTTGATATTTCCCAATTGTTATCCTCTTTTATGTTAAAGGGAATTTAATTATTGCTCGTACAAATAGTCTCTTTGATAATCTTTACAATAACGAGTCATTGTTGTAAGAGATGGGATAGGGCCTTAGATTACAACTCAAAAATTCACCAAACCTGCCAAGTAGAGAGAACATAATACACAATAGAAGACTCATTTCTCCATTGCTTCCCAATATGAAGGTTTTCAATATTATGGTGGGAAACTTGACGATATTATTGTTCTATATTCTAGTGTGTAGGTTTTCATAGTTAGTCATTATGTTGTTGAATTTTTCTCGAAAAAAACTATGTCAATATTTATTTTTGTCCAAGGTTTCGAGTGGAAAGTCCAACCATCATCAGGAACACATAAAACTAAAAAGATAATAAAAAAGGGTTGTTTGGTTAAAAATTTATAGAAAAGGATAAAACATAGCCATTGTGAAAGAGAGTAAAAAAAAATTGTTTTCAAGTGATTCTTGAAAATATTAAAGAAATGCCCCAGATGGGGTGGCACACAACTAACTTGCATCCCAAGCTATTTATGAGGCATGCTTCCATCCTCGCCTTCAATTCTTGTATTGAAGACATAATTTATCACACTCCTGGGTAGGTTGGACAGTTCCCTCGTGCAAGTTTAATGGAGATCCCAGTGTGCCATGGCAGAGGGATGATGATGGGTACGAGAGGTGTGTGCAAGGTCACCTCAACACCCCTAGTGCTCCTCCATTTCAACCAGGTTTTTCATGGCTCATTTCACTCGACTCAATTTTCATATGTGTGCTTCACTCCATTCAGTCTTCCAACTATGTGTGCTTTTCTGCTAAGTTTCATCTAGTTTTCCTTATTTTCCATGCCCAGAGAGTGTGGAAATCCCAAGAAGGGTCCTTCTTGGTATTTCTATGCATCCATGCAGAGATGCCTCCACAAGCTTGCCCAGGCTTCTTTGAAAACATTGTTTTGAGGGAATAAGGAGCCAAATTTTCCTCCCATGGCCTATGTAGAGGAGGAAATTTCATAGGAACCAATTACAGTGCCGCCAAAATCCCTCCTCTACACAGTTTCAGACCACCATGACAGGCCCAACACCATTGTCCCTGCAACTGCTACAATGGAATCCATGGAGGGGGTGACTTGTATAATCCAAGAAGAAATTCCTTTGGTTGATCGCCCAGTTGAGCCTCCACCGCCCACCTCAACCATGGCCCGAGAATCACACTCACCTTGCTTCCTGGTGCTAGAACATTTGGAGCTCATCTTCGAGATGCGGAGGGACATGATGGACTAGCTCCACAGGAACACTCTTCTCAGTAGTAAACTTGACATCTTGTTCAATTCTTTCTCGTGCACGCAAAGTGAGCAGCACTGCCCAACCCGCATGCAACCTTACATATTCACTCCTCATGGTGGCACTCAGGATAACAAGTTTTAATATCTCTTTTAATGTTTAAATATCTTAGGCTCTATCCAGATTTTGTGTACTCTTTTTCAACTTTCTTGTTTTGTGCTCTATCCAGATTGTCTCGACATGTTCTGTTCAGACTTCTTGTTGCATGTTCAAACAACTCTATCTCAATACTCTTTTGCCACCTATTCTGGTTTCCAAATGTTTGGCGGAACAGGTAGTGGATTTTTCCATTTTTCCAACCAGAACAATAGGGTGTCATCTGTTTCAGTTTCCACTAGTTTGGCGGAACATATGGCAATCCCTAGAACTTGATTTGATATGTACAATCACAGTTGTTTTATGAAGAAATAACAATATATATATATATGTATGTATGCATGTATGTATGTATATATAATGTATGTGCATGCATGTATGCATGTATATATATATATATATATATATATCTATATATATATATATATATATATATATATATATATATATATATATATATATATATATATATATATATATATATATATATATATATATATATATATATATATATATATATATATATATATATATATATATATATATATATATATATATATATATCCAAGCCAGTCAGTTTGGCGGAACATATGGCAATCCCTAGAACTTGATTTGATATGTACAACTGCCAGCTTGTTTTATGAAGAAATACCTATATATATGTGTGTGTGTGTGTGTGTGTGTGAAAGAAATGATCAAGTAATAGAAAAATGAATTCTACAAACTTAACCAATCCTAGAAACCCACCATTCACCGTTTATGTCAATAAATAAAAAAGTCATGCTTCCTTTCTCCTCCCCTTGATTCCTCTTTCCTCCCCTCGCCTTTTTTATTTTTTCTCCTTTATTTCCCCATATTTTCACTCTTGACTACATTCCCTCCCCCTTCTTTATATATATATATATAATGAAGGGGCAAATAAATTAGAATGATTGAATTAGACAAATAAATCTTGAAAAGAGAGATTATTTTTATTTTTATATTTTTTCCAGATTTATTTGTCTAATTCAATCATTCTAATTTATTTACCCCCTCAATTTAATTCATTTTTTTGTCACTTATCCATTTGACCATTTCTTTCATGTTTTCAATGATCACTTGAAAACAAAATTGTTTTACTTTCTTTTACAATGACTATCTTTTATTCTTCTCTAAAAAAATTTAACCCAACAACCCTTTTCTATTTTCTTTTTCAACTTTATGTATCCCTGGCGATGGGTGGGTGTCCACTCGAAACGTTGGACAAAAATAAATTCTAACACAGTGTATTTCCATAGAAATTCAACATATACTTTTGTTGTTGTGTCATATGTTTCAAGCTCTAATTCCAAGTAAAAGATTCAAGTTTGATGTTTTTGGTAACTTGTGATTGTGAGATGGATTCCTTAGATGACCTACCTTACCCTCTATTGCTTTTATCTATTAACATATTTAATTCTCTAAATGTTGGTTCTATTGTGACCTAAGTTGTGTTTTGTATTCATGTCATTGCGATAGTTGGCAGTAGATTTCCCAACTATCAAATACTTGTCTTCTATCACTACATTATAAATTATGTAAATGAAGTTGAACATGAAAGGGTTGAGGATTTTTTGATCATTCAAGGCTATCCAAATTGAACCTACTAATGGCATTCAAGGCCATATTTTTTTAGAGTGGTTCATAATCCTTACATTAGTCTCTATATTTTCAGAGTTCTCATGTTTGAATGGCATGATTCATTTATGAAATGATTCTTTCTTATTAGGATTATGTATACTGGAACTTTCATGCTATAAAGGGTCTATCGAAGACAAAGTTACTTTTAGGATGCAACTATTTTGAGCATGTGTCTTAATGAAAAAGTGGAAAAACATATATGAATATTATGTCATGATGAAAAACATGAGAAAATGTGCTAGCTACTTGTCATACTTTACAGAACCTGTAGCTGAAACAATCAATTGCTTTCATTATTAGTCCCTGCCAAAGGCCATGACTCTAGCGATGGATTCTTTATTGACTGACAATTACTTTGCTTTTGACTATTAAAATATTTATGTTTTCCAAGGTTGTACATAGGAGAAATGAAATAATTATTTTTTTATTATAATTAAATTTCTTTTATCAAACATGCTATTGTCCAACATATTTGACCTCTTATTTCTAAGATGAATTTATTCCATGTTAGATAACCTAAGTTTTTGTTGTAGACTCTACCATAAATGCATAATGCATTATGCATTTTTTGTAATGTTAGATAACCTAAGTTTATGAAATATGGGATGACAAAAATCTTGGATGACAACGATGCATGATGGTCACTTATGTCGAGGCTTTAAAAAATTCTAGCAAATGATCATGTTTTTTGTTGAGCTTTCATTAAAGCCTCTATCTCCACTGCCTTCACATCGCCTTCACAACACCACCTTGACAACTCTGCAACAACCACAAATAGCACCTCCTTCACAAGAATGCCTCAACAATACACATGAACATGGTTTTCAAATCAAATTTTGTGATGACACAGCTAGAGGAGCAGGATGACCATGGCTTCTATTAGAACACTTTAGAAGTTTAAAATGTAAACTTTGAAATATTTTCATTTTTTATCCTTTAAAAATAAATCACAAAAAAATTAGGAAAATTGTTCTTCATTGAATCAATATATGATTGTTATATCTTGACAGTGAGCTTCCAATATCTTCCACTAAAGAGTTTTAGCCAACCGGATCAACGACTCTCGCGATTCTAGAATGCTAAAGTTGTATAAAATTTAAAAAAAAGAAAGCTACGAAGCCACTTCATGACTTCAAGATTCGGGAATTTCAAACTCAAAGTGTTTAAAGAACTAAAAACAAAAAAGTTGTGAAGTTTTGGAGTCCCGGAGACAAGTTCCTGCGAAAATTATTTAAAAAGATCTACTGATGAGTCACAGGCCATGTGTCAAAAACTTTATTTGGGCTGACACGTGGTACTTTTTTACATTTTGTTAGATCATTTGCACGTTTTCAGGTGACACGTATCACTCACCTTTTCATGACATGTCATCAAAAGTGACATCATCACTGCCACATCACTCTGGGAGATTGTCCTTTGGGAGATAAATCAAAGAACATATTCAAAAACGTCGGAGCGACGGAGCACCAAAATACCAAAACACTTGTGATCATGATAAATAAAACACTTAAAAAACTTAATAAATTAAACAAGTTTAACTATCCATGATTAACGATAAGTAATCACTCTGTGGATTGGGCCTTTGGGAGGTATCCATTGTCTTGCATTCAAAACCCCCAAATGTCGAATTTCTGAAGTACTCACCACACATACACGCTCACAAACTCCTGGAGATCTAGAGTTCTAGAGTCCCGAAGTACTTAATATAGGTTTGATTAATTTCTCTATGGATTTGGCCTTCGGGGTATATTCATTCCTTTTATTCAAAACTTCTGAATGTCGAAGTTTCAAAGTACTTAAAACTAAAAGAAACTTTAAACCATGATTAATTAAATTAATTGTTGATTAACTACTCTGCGAATTCGACCTTCGGGAGATATCCATTGTTTTTCATTCAAATCGCTCGAATGTCGAACCGCCGAAGTACGTTATTTTAGTTACATCCATTAATAATACACCCATCTAGCTAAGGCTAAAGATTGGGAAGTATGTTAATGGGTGACTGCAATACTCAGGTGTTTGCAGTCTAGGATTTAATGGATATCTTAGAAGTATGCGCTAAGATTTCTATCTAAATTATTAAACCATTATACTGTCATTCCCAATTATGCATGTAATGTAATCAACTCATTAGCTCATTCATTCATCATGCTAACATCTACTTATAAACAATAAAAAAGACACAAGCATTCAATCACATAACACATGTTTTACCGTGGTTCACCCCCTCTTGGGATACGTCCACAAAGATCTGGCTCTCAAGCTCTTCTATTATGGTAGTTCCAAAACTACAGCGTCACACGCTTTACAACTCATCCTCGGTCGGGTAAAGATATATCATGAGGTGGACTATATTACACCAGGCTCCTCAACCTATGATCTAACCCTCAAGATATACCCTTCTAACCCTCTACAACTCAACAACTTACAAAAGTGGGTCGTATGAAAATGTCTTACTAACTAGGTACTCCTTTTCATGCAAGTATCATTCTATCAAAACAAGACTCTACCTCAAAACCCCCCTCTCCCCTCTAGACCTCCTAGGTATCTATATATATACGTTTATGGCTCCTAAACCATTACAATGTATTACAAAAACCCTAACCCTAACGTCGTTAGGTCTTCCATGCATGCACGCATGTTACTCTTCCTTCCAAGTGTCGCTTTCCTCGAGCATGCCTTTCTTTTTTATTTGGCCTACTGCCAATAGGACCCCAACACTGACATATGGTTCTTCCTGAGCCACCTAACTCCTTTGTGCTTCGTCGATCTCCCTTGTGATCGCTTGGAACTTCTCCATGAGCTCTGTTGCTTGTGTTTGGGCCTACGCGGTCTTCTCCTTGAGTGCATCCAATATCTGCACTGCAATCTCGTTGTTGACCATCCTTGCACATTCTGCCTGGGTTTGTGCCATATATTTTTTGTCTTCCTGTGCCTGTGCAATGACCTCTGTTGCTTGCTCCTAGAGTGGTTCCATTTGAGCACGGTGCTCCTTTTTCTGTGTTCGCACAATTATGAGTTATGCCTGCAGTTTGTTCATGTCTTGCGCCCCTTTGATGCGCTTCGTGATCAACATTGTCTTCTGCCTCTGATTGAGGTCCTGGATAGTTTCACTTATCCTTTCTCCTTCCTGGTCCCACTGCTGGACATGTTGATCGTCTTCCAACTTCATCCAGAGTTGCACTTCTTTCTCTAACAAGTCAGTTGCCGAGTGGACTTATTGTTCTATCTCTTTTATCTGCGTTGTTTCCTCCTGTTTCCTTTTCTCCCTCACCTCCAGTGGAGTGGTGTTCATGAGTTTCTTCTGAATATTCTTGATATTTTGTTGGTATTGATCGATTGTCTGCACACATTGATCAATCTTCTCTGTCACCGTGAGTTCGGTCGTTTGCACATTCTTTGGGATCTTCTCGTAAGCTACAGTCACTTTTGTCTCCAGTCCCTTCACGTGTTCCTTCTCATCTTTTGTCTTGAGCTTGGCTTGCTCAAGTACCAATTCCAACCCATCCTGATCATCCTTTTTTTTAAAATTTCATTGTCTCCATTTGTGCGCTAGACTGTACCTCCTGTGTAATGTTGACCTATAGTTTATACAAGGCCTTGGTTGGTATCCGCAGCAATACCAACTGCAGTTGAGCCAAGTCCTTTAGGGGTGTCCTCCTCTATCTCTGCAGGTATTTCCCGAGTGAGGAATGGAATCCTCCATTTGTCTTCCCAATCCTTAATGGCCATTTGTATGCCACCCTCTGTGATGTAGTAACACAATTGTAGCCATTGATTTTCGGGGTCCTTCTGCACCTGGATCCACATCGCATGTCTAGTATCTTTGAAGTTGGATATGCCCTGATACCATGCAACAACTTCCAGTGTTACCCTCCAAGTGTTGGCGATGGTGTCTTGTAGGTCACGGAGATATCCTTCGAATATAGTTGCATTCACTTTCTAGTTCTTTTCGTTCGAAGAGGCTCCAAGAGATAAGTATCACGCTCCGTGGAAAGGTTTGGGTTCAGTGGAAAAAAATGAGTACTTCATCCCCTTCCACCCCATCACAACTATCAAGATGAGTAGCCATGAATAATGATTTTTTTCCCTAGATCTTGTGCATCCTCCAGTCATCTAGAAACATATTCAACAAATAAGGGGCCCAACTGAGTGTGGTGCCCTCGACACATTGTGTTGCAACTATGAAAACCCCGACCGAGACTTCCTCCTTGCGGCGTTTCCTAAGAAACTTGCATACCATAATTTTGTTGGCAAATATTGAACAAGCAACGAATGCGTGTTGATGGTTGTTGTCATTGATGGAAACAACGGAGATGGCAAGATATGAAGGATAAAACCTCTTGGGCATTCGGACATAAAAGCTCAGGAGGAATAGCATTGAAGAAAACACGTGCAGCAAGAGTTTGCAGAGAAGAAGGAAGACAACGATCCAGTGACCGTTGGATCCCATTCAAATTTCCCGAAAGGTCGACAACCGTCAGATTTGTAGAAATTACGAGGGAGATAAGTCATCAGAGATTCGACAATTGGGACTTTGAAATGTCCAGTTCACTCGACAACGAAAACCCCGAAATCGCGATTTGATCGCAGCCGTTAAATCAAGCAGAGATCGGGACCATCCACTTGTAGACAGTTTTGCTCATAGGGGAATCAGGAATCGAAGTTTCACGAGTCCTGTGTTCAGTTACAACGAAAACTCTGAAATTGCGATATACTATTTCACAATTTGATCGCAGCCGTCGAGCTAGAAGTAATCTAGACCGTTGAATCTCGACATAGAGTGTGAGTACTGTTATGATTGAGGATATGATTCAGTGACCGTTGGATTCAAGCGCAAGACCCGATCATCATCGGATCAAAGATAATTTGCACGACTTTTAAAATACAAGGAGACGTGGGAGTAATCGCGATGTGCAAATCGCGAGATCTAATCCAGACCGTCAGATCCAGAAATGATCAGGACCGTTGATCTGAACTCTCATGGAGTGTCGGGGATCGCGATTTGAAAGTGACAAGAACTAGCAACTTTAGAAATGCCGAAATCGCGATACGCGATATCGCGATATAATCGTAACCATTGAAACGAGATCGTATCCGGACCGTTGATCAAATTCTATGTCGGAATTTCACGAATTGGAATATGGTAAGGATTGCAACATAAATTGCGAAATCGCGATATGTGATATCGCGACATAATCATGGCCGTTGAGCCGAAATTACATCTGGATCGTTGATTCGACCGATATATGGAATTTTGTGTATCAGAATTTATAAGTGAAGTTTGACATTGCAAATGCCGAAATCGCGATGGTGAAATCCCGATTTTATCTGAACCGTTGGATCAAATATTGATCGGAGGGTCACTTTTTTCTCTCACAGTTAACGACTGAGTATGATTTCTGTTAAGTGAAACAGACTCATTATGAAGAATGAGTTAGCGTTTCAGATGATGATTCAGTTGCTTAGACAGTTGTCGTTGTTCTTTCCGAAGGAGATGGGAAGTGGAATCGTCAAGGCAGGATGTATAAAAGAAAATGAGTGACACTGTATGTGGGGGGTTGTTCTGTAGGGAAAAAGGAATGAAATAGTGAGAAATGAGAAAGGAGAAAGGGTTGAGGAACAAGTTTAATTAATGTGCATAATGAAATGAAATGTATATCAGAAACAGAGCAAATGACAGGCATAGTAGAAGAAGAACAGAATGACAAAAGAACGTGATGCAGAGCAGACCTGTTAAGGAAGAAAAGAATTACAGAACGTGAGGTAGAGCAGACCTGTTGAGGAAGATATGAATTGAAGAACAATATGCAGAGAAGAACAATTGAGAACAATTTGTTGAAGATCAAAGTTACAAAACAGAGTGAAATGGTAAGAAGTGATTTATCTGAATAAGTTGTCTGTGTTTTCATT
>SNQJ01S0045218.1:116222-156660 GCA_010110895.2 Picea sitchensis | reverse complement strand
ATATATATATGTATATATATATATATGTTTCTGGATCCTCAGACATTACAATGTATTACAAAAACCCTAACCCCAACGTCGTTAGGTCTTTCATTCATTCACATGTGTTGCTCTTCCTTCCAGCTGTTGTTTTCCTCATGCATGCCTTTCTTCCCAAAATAGCCTTTCTTTTTTATTTGTCCTACTGCCAACAAGTGGAGAAGAACACAGATACATTATCTAAAGTTGCAATAATATCAGTACGAGGTAAAGATGAGCAAAAATTATTAGCATCATTTGAGGATTTTATGAAGCACGGGCATACTTTTCCTCTTTCATTTCAAAATATTGAAACTCTAGTGAAAGATGCCAGAAATCCAGAAGAATCTATTGCACTTAGTTCTCCCATACCATCATTAACTCATCTAGCAACAAGTTCGGAGTTACTTGGTTCAGAAATTATTCATATAGATGACCTAACACCTATTGAACCTGAAGAAATGCCTTCATCAAAATTATTTTTCAACAAGAAAAGGAAGGTTATCATAAGAAGGGAAGCTCAACAAAAGGAAGGTGTAATTACCAAAAAGAATAAAATGATATGTGATGGAAAAGGACAGGGTCACCCTGAATTTCAAAAAGAAGTTGCAGACTCATTGGGAGCCTTTTCAACTTCTAACCAGTGGTCAGTGGATAATATCACAAAACAACTGGAACAAAATAATATTTTGATTGAAAAATTGCATAATGATATGAAACAGATGGAAATGACTGCCAGAAATAAATCAATTTTGATATAGAGAAAATCAGATAACGTTTTGAGCAACATATAAAGTAGTTAGAAGACAAATTGGAATTAAGTGTTCAAAATCAGCAAGTGAGAAATACTATGCTTTCCCAGTGATATAGGTTAATAGAGAAATTGCAGTTTCAAATAACTTTATTTGAGAGCACAGGAATGGATATCTCTTCATTTAAGAAGCAAGCATCTGAATTAAATGGAAAGATGGAAGTTGTCCAGCAAGACCTATACCAAAATATGGATATTATTCAAAGACATTATCAAGTGATCAATAATTCCTTGAAGAATATTCATGAAAATGAGAAGGAAGCCTATACAACCAAGTTCAAATTCCAAGAATTCATAGTATGGACACAAAAAATCAATGTACCTAGGATTACCCCTTTTTCACAATTTGAGAAGATAAAGGGAGAAATGGATTTAAAGGTCTGGGAAAAAAATATTGAATAAAGTAAGAGTTTGGTCAGGGAAGAAAAATAATATTTTTTTAACACTCTTTCAGTTGTAGATATGAAATGGCCAAGTTTGATGGAAGTGTTATCCCTGATACACTTGGACAAATTGAGATTCAAAAGAGCAAAGAGAATTCAAACAAAAGTAGAGAGAGTGTGCAAAGTGTTATCCAACATGTGAATCATGTTGATTTACAAATGATAAATGATCTACTGGTGAAATCGAGCTTACAACATCTGGTTACAACACATGCAGTTGTGAAAATTCAAGATAAATTACCATTGGTACACAAAAAGGTTTTCACATTTGAGTTAAATGCAAATGTCGAACCTTCCAAATTTGTTGTGACATTAATGGAACTACATGCCCATTTCAATGATCATGAAAAACCAAGTACGTCCGCAAGCAAATAGAGGACAAGTGAAGTGCCAACAAACCAAAGAAATCTCAGGAAATCCAAAAATATTTTCATTGTATCTTCTAGTTTTGATTGTATTCTATTTTGAGATCAAATAATGTGGAATCTCTAACTACTTTTGGTTAAGACATCTTTGTATAAATAAATAGATATAAGATCTATTCAAGGCTTATTCTTTCCGAATGTAAAAGAGAACTTACTGAATATCAATTATAAAGAGAAGACAGAGATTCTACGTTTCATTTCCTAGACTTATGTGTTTTCTATGTATTTCCATTTCCTAATCATATTTTCTTCACTTAATGGTTCTTGAGTATTGAAATACCACAATTTACTAACACATCTATTGTGATCTACATATTGGGAGTTTGTTCAGTTACATTTTTTCCTCTGTTATTACTGTGAGTAAAACAAGACCTGTATCTATGTAATTTTCCTCATTTTAAATCAACTATCAAGGATTCCTTCTTCATAATTCTTATACTTCGGATAAGGTAAGATTTATATATATTTGATACCTTACTTTATTTTAACAATATTTTTTAATCAATTCTACTTTTCATAAGGTTAAAATTTAAAAAGACTCAAAGAAAGAGATACTTCCTTTGTGTTTCCTAATCATTAAAATCCATTTGAAGTTGCATCTTAAAACTGAAGGTAGAAAAGCATTAAAAAAACAATTCTTTTAAATCTTTTGGATGCTTGAAATTATTCTGTGAGCCTAGAATCAATCTCAGGAACAACATCTTTTTGGCGTCGTTGTTGAGGAATGGAGAAATGAAACTATTTTTCCCTGGGAATATGACAAAGTTAAGTTCCAATTTTTTGTGGTGAACAATAATTGAACACAAGGATAAGGCTCGTTTTCACTATTCACCCGGCGACTCCATTTTGGAAAAATTGGCATTCGAACAAAAAAATACCAGAAAAAACCCAGACAATAAGCAAACTATGCTAGTTTAGGATCCCGAAAAATTGATGAAAACCAAAGGATATCTAAATCAAATGTATGCATCAACATGAAATATATATCAACCCAATGTTACTCAAGTTAATGTTAATATTCCAGTAGAAGAAGTAAGTTTACTTAGTTCTAAAGAAAACCATCAAAAATCTCATTCTACAGAATCCTCAACTAGTAATCTTGAAGTTAAGTTAGAAAATACGGAAGAGGTAATACCTGAAGTAAAACTGTATGATCTAAAGGGAGAAAATTTCTAGAATACCCCTATCTCTTTCATAGACACTTTTACCAGTGAGAATAAAGAATTTTCTCCAATTCCTAATATTATTTATACCCAACCGATTCTTAGTCTTCCTGGCGTAACAATTTTTGTTTCTGAAAACCTTGAGGATCACCCTTTATACTCAGGTTCATCTCTTATTACTTCTCCCATTTATCCATCTAGACGATATGAAAGACCAAGCACAAGTTCCCATTTCCCAGCTGATTTTAATTTTACATCTCTCTCACGAGATCCATCACCTTTTGATTATCTAGTTGAACTCTGATCTCACCTTCCTGAAGCAATTAAAGATCTAGTACATCAGTCTTTTGAAATATTTGATAATATGCAGTATATCCCTAATATCTCTTCTCCTAAAATTTCAATGGCTAGTGTTGGAGGTGTTGTAGGTGGTGGGGTTGGTGGACATATAAATCCACCACCACCTCCTCCGAGGATTTTTTCCAAAGTTGCTGCTAGATATGCTCCCTTAGCCCTTCCTAATGTTCTACATGATCTACCTGATAATTATATGAAGAGTCTACCTAAATTTATGGGAGAGGGGGATTTAACAACCACATATCATATAGCATTTTTCGATCAATTTGTTGATATTCTTGGTATTGAACATGAAGATGTTTACATGAGTCTGTTAGTACAAAATTTTGAGGGACATGTTAGAACTTGGTTTAGGAGACTTCCTGTAAATTCTATACCATCATATGATGATTTAGAGACTTCTTTCTTAAGACAATGGGATGAGAAAAATGACCATTTATATTACTTAACTGAATTCAGAGATTTAAGGAAGAAAACATCTAAAATTGTTTCAGAATTTATACAAAGATTCAATAAACTTTATAGAAAAATCCTAGCCGAAGTAAAAGCTTCCCAACCAACTGCTAAAGTTACTTTTGCAGAGGATTTTGATTCATATTTTTCTTTACTTTTAAGGGAAAGAAGAGCCACAACTTTAGCTGGAATGCAAGATGATGTTATCGAAATTGAATCAAATATGATGGCATCATGAAACTTAAAACAAAAGTTGAGATGGGAATAAGAGAACCTAGAAGGTTTAGAGAACAAGCAGGACGCTCCAGTTTTGGAAAAAACACACAAGAAGAAAAAATGGATGAAATGGATAAGATCATAAAGGATTTATCAAACATAATTTCTAGGATGAAAATTGAGAAAGCCAAACCTAATCCATATGTTAGAAATCAAAACCAATTCAGGAGAAACCCTAATGCAAACCCTCAAATTCAAAAGAGGCAAATCAAGAATGAGGATCAAAAGATTCAAGCTCCTTTTAAAACAAAAAGTCTCATACAGGGAGATGATGTTCAAGATTATGATGAATTAGATGAGGATGTAAACAACCTCAGCGATGATGATGTTGAACCTTATTTAACTAAACAAGATTATGAAAAATATTTAGATGTTGGATCTTTATTTGATGATGACCAAAATATCAATAACTTGGGAGACTCTACATCTCAATATAAAGATCTTGTTGATTCAATCATGTCTGAGCTCCAAAATAAATATGATCTGAGGCTAAGAGAAAATAATTCCACCACCAATCCACCTAAAAATCTATTGTCACGGAATAAATAAAATGAAGCAGTGGTTTCAAAATCATCTACTGAAGTACAAGATGCTCAAATAAAGCAAGTTGAAACTAGAGCAACACAAACTAAAAAGATGGAGAACAAAAAAGTTGAAGTTCAGACCAAAGAATCAAAAAATTCAGTTGGTATCTTCA
The DNA here is from genome assembly GCA_010110895.2 of Picea sitchensis. Classification (NCBI taxonomy): domain Eukaryota; kingdom Viridiplantae; phylum Streptophyta; class Pinopsida; order Pinales; family Pinaceae; genus Picea; species Picea sitchensis. Next base: position 152,017 of record SNQJ01S0045218.1, on the reverse strand, counting down.
ATCTTGAGAACGAATTGAATAAGATTAAAATTCTAGTTCCTCTGGTTGAACTTGCCAGAAATCTAGTTTACAAGAAGCAGATTTCGAAGGTAATAAAATTTTCAGATGAAAAATGCCAAGATGATGTTATTAAGTTGCAAAATGAGAAACCAATGATTATATTTGGACCACATATAGAAAATGATAAAGACTCAGTTTCTCCATTCTATATCACTCTTACTGTGCATGACCATTTGTTACACAACTGCATGTTAGATTCAGATGCTTCACATAATTTGATGCTGAAAATAATAATGGAAAAATTGGGCTTACAAATTACCAGACATTATCAAGATTTATACTCTTTTGACTCTAGAAAGGTTAAGTGTCTGGATATGATTAAATATTTAGTTGTAAATCTAGCTCAAATTCCAGTAAAAAGTATACTTATGGATGTGGTAGTAGATGATGTTCCTACAAAATATGGCATGCTTTTATCAAGATCTCGGGGTGAAAAGTTAGGGGGAGCAGTTCAGTTGGACATGTCATATGCTACAATACCGATTTTTGGTGGACAATTTACCAGATTGTATGAAGAAACTAGACTGGCCTATACAGTAAGTGATCCTCAAAACCCAAATATTTATCCAATATATGTTGTTGATAAAGATTTAGGAAATTGTATTTTATCCATAGATGATGATTATCAAGAATGTACAGTAAAAAAAATAAAAATACAAAAATAGAACTTCCAAAGAAAAATGTAAATATTAGATATGGGATGTGGAAAATGTTCTTCGACGGTGCTTCATCATGGGAAGGAGTGGGAGATGGAGTACTATTTGTGGCACCCAGTGATGAGTATTACATCCATTTTTATTATAGATTGCAATGGGACATCGATTACACAAATAATGTATGTGAATACGAAGCTTTAATTTTAGGATTAGAAGCTTCTAGAAAGTTAAAAATTCAACATTTGATAGTTTATGGTGATGTTGAAATTATTGTAAAACAAATAAAACAACAATATCAAGCTAAGCATCCAAGAATGAGGTCTTATAGAAATTTTTCATAAGATCTCATAGAAAAGTTTTTCTTATCTTTCAACATTCATGTTATTCCCATATTGCATAATCAACAAGCAGACTCTTTAGCTAAAGCTGCAACAAACTTCATACCACCTACTTTTCTGAAATTGAAGTATCGCATTGACATGAGACATAAACCTTCAATTCTAAATAATGTTCATTATTAGCAAATTTTCAAAGATGATGAACAAATAAAACAGTTTTTGGAAATGATAGATTAATTTTCCAAGACACACATAGATCAGGAAAATCAAAATGATACAATGTGGATTATGCTACAAGGAGAAAATCCATAGAATTTCAAAGATAGAATTGCAAATCATAGAATGATCTTGCTCAAGAATAATCAAATTCCCAAGGGTCTTGTTCTGCTAGAAATACTATTTGACCAAAATGATATACCTTTAAAATCTACTTTGCAACCTCAACCTGAAGAGGTTGAATATTGTAATGTGGGATCAAATGAAAATCCAAAAATGGTCAAATTGTCTAAATATCTTCCAACTGATCTAAAGAGTAAATATGTTGAATTACTCAAAGAATATAAAGATGTTTTTGCATGGACCTATGAATACTTAAAAACTTATGATACTTTTGTTATCAAGCATAAGATTCCATTAAAACCGGGTATTAAGTCTTTCAAGCAAAATCTTAGACAAATAAATCCAATTCTCTTGTTGATAATAGAAAGGGAGGTCAAAAAGATTCTTGATGCAAAAATCATCATACCTCTCAAATACTCTGAATGGGTAGCCAATTTGGTTCTTGTTAGGAAGAAAAATGGAGAGATAAGATTGTGTGTTGATTTTAGAAACCTGAATCAGTCTTCTTTAAAAGACAATTACCTTCTCCCTAAAATGGATCATGTTCTAGAAAACGTGGTTGGGGAAAATAGGATTTCTATGATTGGCAGATTTTCGGGATATAATCAAATAGTTGTCCATGAAAATGATAGAGAAAAAATTGTGTTTACTACTCCACGGGGAACCTTTATGTATGACAAAATGTCTTTTGGATTGATGAATGCATGAGAAACTTTTCAAAGAGCAATGGATATAGCATTTGTTGGAGAAAAGGATAAATTCGTTGTTATTTATCTAGATGATCTAACAATGTTTTCTAACTCTTATACATAACACTTGGTACATCTCAAACAAACATTCGACAAGTGCAAAAAATTTGGTTTGTCTTTAAACCCTAAGAAATCACAGTTTTCCATGCAAGAAGGTAAGCTCTTAGGGCATATCATATCGAAAGATGGAATCAAAGTAGATCCTAAAATATTTGAAGCTATTGATCAAATCAATATTCCTATAAATAAAAAANTGAAGAGGTTGAATATTGTAATGTGGGATCAAATGAAAATCCAAAAATGGTCAAATTGTCTAAATATCTTCCAACTGATCTAAAGAGTAAATATGTTGAATTACTCAAAGAATATAAAGATGTTTTTGCATGGACCTATGAATACTTAAAAACTTATGATACTTTTGTTATCAAGCATAAGATTCCATTAAAACCGGGTATTAAGTCTTTCAAGCAAAATCTTAGACAAATAAATCCAATTCTCTTGTTGATAATAGAAAGGGAGGTCAAAAAGATTCTTGATGCAAAAATCATCATACCTCTCAAATACTCTGAATGGGTAGCCAATTTGGTTCTTGTTAGGAAGAAAAATGGAGAGATAAGATTGTGTGTTGATTTTAGAAACCTGAATCAGTCTTCTTTAAAAGACAATTACCTTCTCCCTAAAATGGATCATGTTCTAGAAAACGTGGTTGGGGAAAATAGGATTTCTATGATTGGCAGATTTTCGGGATATAATCAAATAGTTGTCCATGAAAATGATAGAGAAAAAATTGTGTTTACTACTCCACGGGGAACCTTTATGTATGACAAAATGTCTTTTGGATTGATGAATGCATGAGAAACTTTTCAAAGAGCAATGGATATAGCATTTGTTGGAGAAAAGGATAAATTCGTTGTTATTTATCTAGATGATCTAACAATGTTTTCTAACTCTTATACATAACACTTGGTACATCTCAAACAAACATTCGACAAGTGCAAAAAATTTGGTTTGTCTTTAAACCCTAAGAAATCACAGTTTTCCATGCAAGAAGGTAAGCTCTTAGGGCATATCATATCGAAAGATGGAATCAAAGTAGATCCTAAAATATTTGAAGCTATTGATCAAATCAATATTCCTATAAATAAAAAAAGAGATTCAATCATTTTTAGGAAGAATTAATTTCTTGAGGAGATGTATTCCCAATTTTTCTGAAATTATCAAATTAATCACAGATATGTTGAACAAGGATATTGAGGTGAAATGGACCACGAAAGCTAAAGAATCCTTCCAATGAGTCAATAAAGCTATTGGAGAAGAACCGGTACTGGTAAGTCTTTATTATACAAAAGAATTTGTAATCTTATCCTTTGCATCTGAATATATTATTGCAGCAATGCTCCTTCAGAAAAATGAAGAATGATTTGAACAACCTATTTCCTTTTTCAGTAAAATCCTCGAAGATGCAGAGTTAAAATATGACATTCTAGAGAAGAAGGCTTATGTTATGGTAAAGGAACTCAAATATTTCTGGACATATGTTATACATTAAAAAATAATCGCATATGTACCAACTAGCACAATCAAAGATATATCGATTCAACCAGACAGTGATGGAAGAAGAGGGAAATGGTTGGATAAAATTCAAGAATACGATTTAGAAGTTAAACCAACCAAACTGGTAAAAGGACAAGGTCTGGAAAAATCACTGGTTGTATCAAATTTCAAAGCTCTAGGAATAAATCATTTTGAGTCTCACAATTCTCTCCCAGACATCGAAGAAATTGATGATCAAACACCAACACTTGAGATTGATGATAATTTTTCTTCCTCATATTGGTACAATAATATCGTCTCATATCTTATTACTCTTCAATGTCCTACTGATATGACTCCTTCCAAGGAAAGAACCTTAAAGTTACAGGTAGTTCAATATGGCATTATCAATGCTAAGTTATATTGGAAGGATCCCTTGGGTTTCTTGTTATGATGTCTTACAGAGTCTGAAATAGAAGGTGTCATTCATGAGTTTCATAAAGGAGTGTGTGGAGGACATCACACATGGAGAGAAACAACTTATAAATTTTTAAGGGCAGGATATTATTGGCCAAAATTATTCACTGATGTAAATGCAAGGGCGAGAGCTTGCAATTCATGCTAGTTGTTTACTGGAAAGCAAAATCTTCCTACCCTATCTTTAGTTCCTGTCAAAGTTGAAGCTCATTTCCAACAATGGTGCCTAGATTTTATTGGAGAGATTCATCCACAATCAAATGCCCAACATAGATGGATTTTAATGGCTATTGATTATTTTACCAAATGGGTTGAAGCTATTCCAACTTGGAATGCTACAGATTCAGTAGTGGTAATTTTTTTGGAAGAGAACATCCTTGCAAGATTTGGTTGTTCGAGGAAAATAGTCACATATAATGCACAAGATTTCAAATCTATTTCGATGATAATTTTTTGTCACAAATATAATATCATTTTGGTCCATTATACAGCTTATTAGCCTCAGGGAAATGGGCTGGCAGAATAGTCTAATAAATTTTTAATGACGATAATTAAGAAATTTTTGACAGAAAATAAGAAAGCTTGGCATATACATTTAAAATATGCTTTATGGGAAAACATAATCAACGCCAAGAAATCTATAGGTATGTCTCCCTTCCAATTATTTTATGGTATAGATGTTATTATTACTATTAATCTCACTCTTCCTGTGATGAAACTCTGGCAGGATGTGAATGAAGAACCAAATGATCTAACAAGAAGGATAAATCAAATAATTGAAGTCCACCAAAATATAAGAGAAGTGGATGATAAGATCAAGAAATACCAAGACAATACGAAAGCCATCTTTGATAAGAAAGCTAAATACAGGGAGTTTCTTCCTGGAGATTTTGTCTTGAAGTGGGAAGCCATAAAAGAAGATGTAGGGAAACACAAAAAATTTGATCATCTCTGGTTTGGACCTTTCAAAATTGTTGCAGATGAAGGGAGAAATTCATTCTCTCTTGAAAATCTAAATGGAGAAATTCTTGAGGCCCCTATCAATGGGAGGTTTTTAAAACATTTCATGCAGTAGTTTACTTCTTTTTTCCATTGTATATGCTGGATTGGATTGGATTGACATTGGAAAAATTTAATTTTTTATTTTCTTTTTAGAGAGTTATTTGAGTATTTTCAATGATTAATTTGTGTAAATATTCTCAAGAAAATAATGTTTTCAACTAAATTTTAAGAAAAATAAAAAAGAAGTTTAATTTTTCTACAGAAGATAAATTACCTTTCACTTTGCAAAATAAAATTCGTTCAATAGTGAATAAAACAAAAACAAGGAGTATATGGAAGATTGTTAATGACTATTGAAATTGAAATGCATTTTCATCATGTATTTCTTCTTTTACTTCCACAAAATCATCTAACTTTAAAAAATCCACTTTTTCTTGTAGAGCCAATTATCATGTTCTTCAACAACATTTGGACGATCTGATGGAGGTAAATTCTCTTCAAAAACAAGAGATGATGTTGCAAAAACTCAACACTCATATTTTCCCTTCTTTGGAATCTTTGGAATCTTTGGAATCAAATAACAAACGAATAACAAACCCTTGTCCAAATATTCAAAAGAAAACAAGTAGGAGTTTCTCTTCTCCCTTATCGTTCAAGTAAAAATGAAAATCTGATCGAAAGAGATATGAGGGATGTTTTCATGCGAATTAAAGATAGTGTCATCACCTGATATAAAGATTGGAGAAGCCAGGAAAATATTATTTGAAGCTTCGGGTCGATTGGGTATGAGATCATCTTTGGTATGAAAATAAATTGATAAATATTAAAAATCAAAATAGCTATAAAATAACTGCAGGACAGAGAAAATTAGAACTCTCATATGACACAGAAACTTGTGTTAAATTATGTTAGTTCAGATTAAGATATTTTGAATGACTGATAGAATTATTTCTTCCTCTCTCCCTAGTTCTTTCTACACAAAAAAATATTGTTTCTAATTTCTTGCCTTATTAATCTTTGTAGAAATGATAAACCTTAGCCTAATACTAAAAACTTAGAAGCATATTTTTAAAAAAAATAGGTCGAGCGAAATTATTTACATTTCTCTAATTTTAATTGAAAAAGTATGTATAAGCTAATCCTAGTAATTTTATCTCTAATATCATATTTTAGCTGACAAATTTGCTCAAGGTTTATCCCTGAAAGGAATAAATTTCCAAAAATTAACCTATAGGCGAAGGTATACTTAGAATTGGAAGAAAATCTAGTCTCAGGGTATTCTTAAAATTGTAGACATACCTTCTTTTTCATTAAGATCTTAAACATATATGATCCCTGTATTTTACATATAAACTGATTTCCCCCACTTCAAAATAATAAAATCAAAGACAAATGGTGAAAGGAAATTCACAAATCAATTGCCCCCATCTTTTTCAAAAGAGATTATGAAAGGAAATTCATATATTGATTGCCCTCATCTTGGTTAAATAAAAGATTTCTTATTGAAGTGGTGAAAGGAAATTCAATTAAGGGGAATATAGGTAAGTTCACTGGGGTACTGAACATGCTTGTTGGTAGTGAAGCAATATCTATGATATATGTAAGGTTTTCATACACATCTATATAATATACTATGTTACCTAGTTCTCATTTCAATAATATTTGTATCTTGAACCAACTGGGATTCCTTAAATTAACATATTTTACATCTGTATAACCTTGAAGAGCGAATATAGTCAGTCAAAGTCTGATATATTTGTTAAAATTACTTTGATTATCTTAAAAAATTCTGGAATCAATTTTGAAGAAGAAAAACACTTACTAGCCCGACTTGAAATCAATCACCAAGTGTGCTTTAAGAATTTTAGATATGGTTATGTTCATTTTTTTTCTATATATGATTAAAATTCAAGTAAAACAAGAAAACATTTTTCAATAAAAGAAGCAATAATGATTCCATTTACACAATAAATGCACTTGGTATATTGGTCTTTCATTCCTCACAGGGAGCCACAATCCTGAGATGGAGCCTATGTTAGAACACTTTAGAAATTTAAAATTTAAACTTTGAAATCTTTTCGTTTTTTATCCTTTAAAAATAAATAAATAAAAAACATAGGAAAATTGTTCTTGATTGAATAAATATATGATCATTATATCTTGAGAGGGCGCTTCCAATATCATCCACTAAAGAGTTTTATCTGACTGGATCAACGGTTCTCGCGATTTCAAAATGCTAAAGTTGTATAAAATTTAAACAAAGAAAGCTACGAAGCCACATCGGGACTTTGTGATTCAGGAATTTCAAACTCAAAGTCTTTAAAGAAATAAAAACCCCAAAGTTGCGAAGCTTTGGAGTCTCAGAGACAGGTTCCCATAAAAATATTTTAAATAGATATATTGATGAGTCACATGCCACCTGTCAAAAACTTTATTTGGGCTAACACGTGGCACTTTTTTTTGGCATTTTTGTCAAACCATTCACACGTTTTTAGGTGACACGTGTCACTCACCTTTTCATGACACATCATCAAAAGTGACATCATCACTGCCACATCACTCCGGAAGATTGTCCTTCAGGAGATAAATCAAAGAACAGATTCAAAAACGTCAGAGCACTGAAATACCAAAGCAATTCTGATCATGATAAATAAAATACTTAAAAAACTTAATAAATTAAACATGTTTAACTAGCCATGATTAATGATAAGAAAAAACTCTGTGGATTCGGCCTTCGGGAGGTATCCATTGTCTTACATTCAAAACCCACAAATGTCAAGCTGTCGAAGTATTCACCGCACCTACATGCTCAGAAACTCCCGGAGCTCCAGAGTTTCAGAGTCTCGAAGTACTTAATATAGGTTTGATTAATTGCTCCAGGGATTAGACCTTCAGGGAATATTCAGTCCTTCGTATTCAAAACTCTTGAATGTCAAAGTTCCAAAGTACTTAAAACTAAAATCGAATTTAAACCATGATTAATTAAAACAAAAAATAATTAATTATTGATTAACTGCTCCACAAATTCATCCTTTGGGAGATATCCATTGTTTTTCAGTCAAAATCCCCGAATGTTGAACCGCCGAAGTACATTATTTTAATTACATTCATTAATAATACACCCAATTGTCTAACGCTAAATATTGGGAAGTGTGTTACGATCATTAGGTAATAAATTTGACAAATTTTGAAAGATTACTCTATGAGTAGATTAATGTGAAGATAGCTAGACATTAATATTTATGTAAATAAAGGCATTTCAATTTTCTAACCATTTTTCCATTAGCATATGAAATTTTCGCATTCAATCATTATAAGCTCACATGTTTTGCTTCTCATGGGAGGGTTAACTTCATCTTTCAAAAATCATGGCGTCGTACAAAACATGAAAGAAACAACATTCATTGACTAACAAATCAAGCCCAAATGAAGATATACTCTCATATACTAGCGCTCAATTAACAGACGTCACCAAATCTTGGAAACAAGTTTATGACATTTTGGAGCATGAAATATCTCTCTGTCTAGATGATTCAGTGAAACAAGAGGATGATACATTTTCAGGTAAGCTTAGTCATGCAGTGAAATCCGAACTACACAAAGTTGTTGCTTGGCCGAAACTTATGCCTTACACCGATATGATAAATTGTTCCCTAGAACACGTGGATATCCCAACAAGAAGCATCTTTAGTCACCATAAGACCCTCGTCGGCTCTTTTCAACCCGAGGATATTCAATTAATGTATAAATTATCTTCTAAACCCAAATATACCTACAATTCATCGTTTATATTGAAGTTTGAGGATGAGGAATGCACTAAATATGATAGAACTGTCCACGATATCGTAAAATACTGGTGGGCTAATCCAAATAAATTCAAATCTGATACCCATGGTATATATTATACAACATCTTGTGATTCTCATATCATGTACATTGCCAAGATGCTCTATAGAATGTTTGGTAGGAAACATCCTGCGCATTTTACCATAGAATGGGTTCCCATAATCCATGAGGTTGTTGAGGGTTACACTTTTGACTAGGGAAAAATGTTATCAGACAACTTAGACAAGGAAATTGTGGAGTAAAAGATGTTGAAATATAAGGAGATCATGCCCCCTTTTATATGTTTTCATACATTATGGACACAATTTGTTTCAAGACCCCATTTCCTCTCATGAATTTGAGTTGGACTCCGACTAACACTGAGCCCATACATTTTTATCACTCTAAGTTATGAGAGGAAAATTCAAAGGACCTATTCTATGAAATTTGTCATAATGTAGTAATCCCAATTCATGTAGCTATCTATGCATAGCCTCCCCCAGAATTTCAGAACAAATCATTGGAAATTTGGGTGATATTGCATATTGGTATGTTGAGGAAAACTTTTCTTATATCAGTGTGTTTGGTTTCTACATATCTCCTCATGCTCTCCCTATATTCCTACCTAACAAAATGGTTTGCAGAGAAGTAACTTATCAAATAGTTTCAGGAGGAATTGTTGATGATTACAACTGCGTGAGACATTCTCCAGGACACATACTAATTGAGTCGACCTGAGAGAGATACCCTGAGATGGGCATGTGGTTCCTATATGAGACAAATATGGAACGTAAAGATGGCCTCCTCCTTACATAGAGTTGAGAATAACTCTAGATGATTCTCCTATGTAACGCAGTGAGAAAGGAGATCTGGAGAGTTGGGCGTGCCTGTGGCTAAGCACAAGGAGAACGTGTGGATTCCCATAGAGCTGGGTGCATCGTCATGAGACAGAGATGAAGATGATGTATGAGCCTCCTCTGAGTAGAGAGTTGAGATGATGGACTCCATATGAATCTCCTGTGTAATGCAGTGGGAAAGAATATATGTTGAGTGAACGTGCATGTGGACGAGCACGGGTGAATGTGATCCTAGTGGTTGAGCACTAGGGAGAGTGGTTATCCTATGTAATGTAGTGAGATAAAGATATGGACATCCATATGGATGTGCCCCTAGTGGTTGAGCACTAGTGGGTGTGTGATATCCCTTTCTATCTTGTTCAAGAGTCAGACTTGCCTGTAACCCTAATTGTAATGTAAAGGATAGAGGTCGACCCGACCTTAATGTAATTAATAATTAATGTAAAATATAATTAAACTGGTTATTATTAATTATATTGTGAGTTGGAGAGGTCGACCCTGTTGTGCTAATAAACACTTTTGTTGATAGTTCAAGTCTAATATAAGTAAAGGTAGATTCCCCATTGAAGAATCGTATCTTTTGTGTGAGTTTGGAAATTTCAACAAGTACATCTTCTTGGGAAAAGTGTGCACCTCTCTTGGGCGCTAGTCTTCTAGGCTTTGCAATAAACCTCTTGTGTACTAGGTTTTCTTGGTGGTGAAGTTATTTCTATTTAATAATATATCAAAGGATTTGGATGGTTTTTCTTCCTTTGTTGAGAAGGGTTTCCCAAGATACTTCTTGTGTTCTTGTGCATGGTGTTTCTTCTTGTGATCTTGGTTGCTGCAACATAATTAGTTATGGTTTAAGTAAAATGTTAAAATGGAATGAACTTCATGCTTAAACCTTTTCTATTGAAAAATAAACATGGTATTAGAGAATAGGTCTTGAAGAACCCCTACACAAGCACCTAAAAGGATAAACCATCCTCCTTCTGCAGTTTCGTATAGCCTCTAGGGTTTCTGGAGAAATCCATACGGCCCTCACTTAATCAGCTCTTTCAACACTTTACAAGTGGATGTTGAAGCTAAAACTTGAACCAAGTTCTACGACCTTCCTCATCGCATCTCCAGAGACCTTCAAAGTAAAATTCCTAGGATTTTGAGTTTTTGGCCCTAGGGTTTGTAGGGTGTCGATATTTTCTACAAAATCATGATCTTAGGGTTTCTGCAAACTTCTGTAAGAAACATTTTTCAACTCAACAAGCATTCATGTGACACTCTCAAAGTTGATTTTTGGAAGTCATAAGCCCAACAAAATCTAAGGTTACTAGTCCAACCTAATCATTAGGTTTTCTAAATCCAGTTGGCGAGAGTTTGAGAAGAAAACTGAACAAATGAATAACAAAACTTTAGTACAATATAGGCTTGATGGAGAAAGCAACTTCATCTCCTGGAAATCAAGGATTCGGGTCACCCTTGAAGAAGATGACATTTTGGATGTGGTAACTAAAACTTTACCAAATACAACTATCGATGAAGAGAAGAATATAAGAAAGGAAGAAGATGTCAAAGCAAAAAAAATATTCTTCTACTCAGTAAGAGATCATCTCTTACCTTGTATTTCCAACCTGAAGACAACTTTTGAAATGTATGAAGCATTAAAATAAATGTTTGAAAGTGAAAACACTCTAAGAGCTCTTACCTTGAAGATCCAACTTCAAAGTACCAAGATGACAAAAGGTGATACAATTGCTATCTTCTTTATGAAGATATTAGAGATTAAAGAACATCTAGAATCCATTGGAGAAATCATTTCTGATAGAGAACTTGTCTTATCCACTCTAAACAACCTTCCAAAACATTGGGAACCTTTTCTTCAAAGTATTAGTGGAAGAGAAAGTCTACCAACGTTTGATCATCTATGGAGAGACTGTACTCAAGAATAAATTAGACTTAGAAATAGAGGAGTGGAAGACTCCCCTGATGAAAAGCATGCTCTTGCACTTCATACAAAGAAAGGAGGAAGATTCAAAAGAAACTTCAGAAAAACATTCAGAGATGAGAAATCCTCATCAACTTTAGGTCATAACCATAGAAGAGATGTTTTAGAAATTCAACGCTTCAGATGTGATAAATATGGGCACTATGCAAGAAATTGTCCAACCAGGAATAAGGGAAGATAATATGCTTCTACCACTAACATTGATCCAGATCCACCTCAAAAGAATGAATATAAGAGAAAGGAGAATTACTTCCTCTAAAAGAAAACTCAGAACTAAACATAACTACAAACCCAGGTAAATCATTTGATCTCAAATTTTATAGTTGGTTGCATTCTTAATAAATGAAGGGTATTATCCCCAGTATGGAAGCCCTCAAGACTTTGACCATTATCCCTGGTACATGAGTCCAAATCTTATTTGATTGATTATTATGTTGGTCAAGAAGACATAAAATATCTAACAAGCAATAAAAGAATATTTCCTTCCTTCAGACTTCAGAGAGAGTTACTTGACTCAAAGGGAGTAAAAAATAGATAAAAATAAGAAAGAGATAATACCTTCATCATTTCAGAGGAAGACAAACAGTATTCCAACAAATTTATCTACTCCAGTTGATATGACCAGAGATATTATAGTAGGGCATAAAAGGCATGCCTAGGGTCAACAAAAATCTGCTAGAAGGCATAGAAACATACAAGACCCTCAAGGGACACTTGAGAAAAAAAAAGAGTTTTTCAAAGCTATCCTTGGAAAGATTCCATAACAGAAGAATACCAGTATATATTAAAGAATTATGTATAAGATATTGTTTAGAGACCAGAAGGGAAGTTTGTGGTGACTTCCAAGTGGATCTATAAGATAAAGCATGCAGCTGATGGAAGTGTTAAGAAATACAAAGCAAGATCTATAGCCAAAGGATTCTCACAAACAGAGGGAGTTTTCTATGATGAGACACTTGATCCATTAAGCTCAATACACTTCCATATGTACTACCATCCATGAGTTGGAAACTATATCAGATGGATGGATTCTTGATGAGTTTGTGTTTCAGCAAGAGTATTGTTGATCCAAACCTATATTATTATAGTGTTGACGAAGAGAGCCTGATTTTGATGACCTATTCATAAAACCTTGTTGTTGGATACAAGTAATCCTTGAATTATGATTTCGAGATGAAGGATCTGAGTATGATGCACTACTTCTTCAAAGAATGACAGAGAACCAATGAGATTTTCCTAAGTCAAGGAAATTATACAATGGGAATATTAAAGAAGTTTAGTATGACAGAATGCAAAACCACCATGATGGATTTGAAGAAAATGTATGATGATGATTTAGATGAGATTTATCCATAGATGATTGGATCATTGATGTATCTAGATAACACCAGACCTAATTCATGCTATGCAGTGAATATTCTTAGTCAATCCATGAGCGAGATGAGACAGACTCACTGGATAATAGTAAAGCATGTATTGAGATATACACGAGGCACAATTAGATATGACCTAAGATATGCCTCCAAGTGTGAAATTGAGTTTGTAGGGATATGATTATACAATTTGAGCAGAGAGTATAGTGGACTAGAAGAGAACATATGGTTGTTGTCTTACCGTGAAGTTTGTCATGGTTTCCTTATACAGCAGGAAACAAAACTATGTGGCCTTGAGTAACACAAAAGCAGAGTATATAGCATCGAGTGTGTGAAGAAATGTTTCTTCACAAGATTCTGAGAGATTTACTTGATCATGAAATGGATTCTATGATGATAACCAGAGTTGTGTGTAAATCTCTTTGAGAACCCAGTGTTTCATGATAGATCAAAACATGTTGAGATAAAATATCATTATATCAAAGACATGATGCAGAGGAAAATAGTACACATGCAGTACCTTCCTACACATGAGAATATTTCATACATATTCACCAAATTATCTTGGTGAAGAATACCTCCCTATTTTAGAGGGAGTGTTGATGACTATAGCCAAGACAAATTTCAAAGTACATTTGTGTGAGACTTTGTTAAGCCCTAATATTGGCTCATTACCCCTTAACTGGGGCATATTAGATTAGTAATGCTATTTTATTTATGTCGGCTTTAGGCCATTAGTTGTAATTTAGATTAGTAATGTTNGCATCTCCAGAGACCTTCAAAGTAAAATTCCTAGGATTTTGAGTTTTTGGCCCTAGGGTTTCTAGGGTGTCGATATTTTCTGCAAAATCATGATCTTAGGGTTTCTGCAAACTTCTTGAAGAAACATTTTTCAACTCAACAAGAATTCATGTGACACTCTCAAAGTTGATTTTTGGTATTCATAATCCCAACAAAATCTAAGGTTACTAGTCCAACCTAATCATTAGGTTTTCTAAATCTACTTGGCGAGAGTTTGAGAAGAAATATGAACAAATGAATAATAGAACTTTAGTACAAGATAGGCTTGATGGAGCAAGCAAATTCATCTCCTGGAAATGAAGGCTTCATGTCACCCTTGAAGAAGATGACATTTTGGATGTGGTAACTAAAAATTTACCAAATATAGTTATCGATGAAGAGAAGAATATAAGAAAGGAAGAAGATGTCAAAGCAAGAAAAATAATCTTCTACTTAGTAAGAGACCATCTCTTACCTTGTATTTCCAACCTGAAGACAACTTTTGAAATGTATGAAGCATTAAAATAAATGTTTGAAATTGAAAACACTCTAAGAGCTCTTACCTTAAAGATCCAACTTCAAAGTACCAAGATGACAAAAGGTGGTACAATTGTTATCTTCTTTATGAAGATATCATAGATTAAAGAACATCTAGAATCCATTGGAGAAATCATTTCTGATAGAGAAATTGTCTTATCCACTCTCAACAACCTTCAAAAACATTGGGAACCTTTTCTTCAAAGTATTAGTGGAAGAGAAAGTCTACCAACCTTTGATCGTATATGGACAGACTGTACTCAAGAATAAATTAGACTTAGAAATAGAGTGGAAGACTCCCCTGATGAAAATCATGCTTTTACACTTCATACAAAGAAAGGAGGAAGATTCAAAAGAAACTTCAGAAAAACATTCAGAGATGAGAATTCCTCATCAACTTCAGGTCATAACTAGAGAAAAGATGTTTCAGAAATTCAACGCTTCAGATGTGATAAATATGGGCACTATGCAAGAAATTGTCCAACCAGGAAGAAGGGAAGATAATATGCTTTTACCACTGACATTGATCCAGATCCACCTCAAAAGAATGAATATAAGAGAAAGGAGAAGTACTTCCTCTAAAAACAAACTCAGAACTAAACATAACTACAAACCCAGGTAAATCATTTGATCTCAAATTTTATAGGTGGTTCCATTCTTAATAAATGAAGGGTATTATCCCTAGTATGGAAGCCCTCAAGACTTTGACCATTATCCCTGGTACAGGAGTCCAAATATTATTTGATTGATAATTATGTTGGTCAAGAAGACATAAAAGATCTAACAAGCAATAAAAGAATATTTCCTTCCTTCAGACTTCAGAGAGAGTTACTTGACTCAGAGGGAGTCAAAAAAAAGAAAAAAAAGAAAGAGATAACACCTTCATCATTTCAGAGGAAGACAGACAGTATTACAACAAATTCAGCTACTCCATTTGATATTGCCAGATATATTATAGTAGGGCATAAAAGGCATGCCTAGGGTCAACAAAAATCTGCTAGAAGGCATAGAAACATACAAGACCCTCAAGGGACACTTGAGAATGAAAAAGAGTTTTTCAAAGCTATCCTTTAGTCATGAGCCACTTCATTGATTCTGAACTTCCTTGTCTTGAAGAAGAAACAAGAAAACAGGTATGGAAAGATTCCATAACAGAAGAATACCAGTATATATTAAAGAATTATGTATAAGATATTATTTAGAGACCAGAAGGGAAGTTTGTGGTGACTTCCAAGTGGATCTATAAGATAAAGCATGCAGCTAATGGAAGTGTCAAGAAATACAAAGCAAGATCTATAGCCAAAGGATTATCACAAACAGAGGGAGTTGTCTATGATGATATACTTGATCCATTAAGCTCGATACACTTCCATATGTACTACCATCCATGAGTTGGAAACTATATCAGATGGATGGATTCTTGATGAGTTTGTGTTTCAGCAAAAGTATTGTTGATCCAAACCTATATTATTATAGTGTTGATGAAGAGAGCCTGATTTTGATGACCTATTCATAAAACCTTGTTGTTGGATACAAGTAATCCTTGACTTCTGATTTCGAGATGAAGGATATGAGTATGATGCACTACTTCTTGAAAGCATGACAAAGAACCAATGAGATTCTCCTAAGTCAAGGAAAATATACAATGGGAATATTAAAGAAGTTCGGTATGACAGAACGCAAAACCACCATGATGGATTTGAAGAAAATGTATGATGATGATTTAGATGAGATTAATCCATAGATGATTGGATCATTGATGTATCTAGATAACACCAGACCTGATTCATGCTATGCAGTGAATATGCTTAGTCAATCCATGATCCAGATGAGACAGACTCACTGGATAATAGTAAAGAATGTATTGAGATATACATGAGTCACAGTTAGATATGACCTGAGATATGCCTCCGAGTGTGAAATTGAGTTTGCAGGGATATACTTATACAATTTGAGCAGAGAGTATAGTGGACCAGAAGAGAACATATGGTTGTTGTCTTACCGTGAAGTTTGTCATGGTTTCCTTATACAGCAGGAAACAAAACTATGTGGCCTTGACTAACACAAAAGTAGGGTATATAACATCAAGTGTGCGAAGAATTGTTTCTTCACAAGCTTCTGACAGATTTACTTGATCATGAGATGGATTCTATGATGATAACCAGAGTGGTTACGATTTAAGTAAAATGTTAAAATGGAATGAACTTCATGCTTAAACCTTGTCTATTGAAAAATAAATAGGAATAACCAAAGAACTGATGGAAGCACAAAAAAGAGTGTGGCCAACCTTTCCTATACAGGTTGGCATGTTTTCATTATGTAGTTTTGGACACACTAAGGTTGAGGCTTCAACCTTAGAAGATATAAAATTGGTTGACATTGAGTATAAAAGGCATGATCCTCATAGGTTGGTTAAAAATCATTTAGCTCAATTCAATATGAAAATATATATACATGAAGATTCACCCTATGATGAAATTTTCATAAGAGTAAGATATTTTGATGAAGTTGAAAGTAGATTTCAAAATTTGCCTCAAGATTAATAGTCATGCTTCCTCGGTTTTCATAAGCACAGAAGGACCAGTCTGCCCAAGGTCTTGCAAGGAGAACAAAATCTTAATCCAACTTCACAGGTGACAGAATCGACAGAGCCCAAGTAACATAGCTTGCCTGAGGACAAGGCTAAGGAAGTGGATAATAACACAGATACATTATCTAAAGATGCAATCATATCAGTACTAGGTAAAGATGATAAAAAATTATTAGCATCATTTGAGGCTTTTATGAAGCACATACATACTTTTCCTCTTTCATTTCCAAATATTGAAACTCTAGTGAAAGATGCTAGAAATCCATAATCATCTATTGCATTTAGTTCTCCCATGCCATCATTAACTCCTCTAGCAACAAGTTCTCAATTACCTAGTTCAGAGGTTATTAATATAGATGACCTGACACTTATTGAACTTGAAGAAATTCCTTCATCAAATTTATTTTTCAACAAGAAAAGGAAGGCTATCATAAGAAGGGAAGCTCGACAAAAGGAATGAGTGATTACCAAAAAGCATAAAATGATATATGTTGGACATGGACAAAGTGACCTTGAATTTGTAAAAGAAGTTACAGACTCATTGGGAGCCTTTGCAACTTCCAACTAGTGGTGAGTGGATATTCTCACAAAATAGTTGGAACAAAAGAATATTTTGATTGAACAATTGCATAATGATATGCAACAGATGGAAATGAGTGCCATAAATAAAATCAATTTTGATATAGAGAAAACCAGACAGGGTTTTGAGCAATAGATAAAGAAGTTAGAATACAAATTGGAAATAAGTGTTCAAAATCAACATGTGATAAATACTATGCTTTCCTAGCGAGACAAGTTAATAGAGAAGTTGCAATCTCAAATAACTTTATTTGAGATAACATGTATGGATATATTTGCATTTAAGAAGCAAGCATCTGAAGTAAATGGAAAGATGGAAATTGTCCAGAAATACCTATACCAAAATATGGATATTATTCAAAGACATTATCAAGTGATCAATAATTCCCTGAATAATATTCATGAAAAGGAGAAGGAAGCCTATACAACCAGGTCCAAATTCCAAGAATTCATAGTATGGAGACAAAAAATCAATGTACCTAGGATTGCCCCTTTTTCACAGTTTGAGCAGATAAAGGGAGAAATGGCTTTAAAGGTCTGGGAAAAAAATCTTGAAGAAAATAAGAGGCTGGCTAGAGAAGCAAAAGAAGCTTGTCTTAACACTCTTTCAACTATAGTTTTGGAAATGGTTGAGTTTGATGGTAGTGCTATCCCTGATACACTTGGACAAATTGAGATTGAAAAGAGAAAAGAGAATTCAAAGAAAAGTAGAGAGCGTGTACAAAGTGTTGTCCAATAGGTAAATCATGTTGATTTACAAATGATCAATGATCTATTGGTAAAACCGATCTTACAACATCATGTTACAACACAGGCAGTTGTGAAAATTCAAGAGAAATTACCATTGGTACACAAAAATGTTTTCGCATTTGAGTTAAATGCAAATGTCAAACCTTCCAACTTTTTTGTGGCATTAATGGAACTGTGTGCTCAATTCAACGATTAGAAAAAACCAAGTATGTATGTGAGCAAATAGAGGACAAATGAAGTGACAACAAACCAAAGAAATCTCAGCAAATCCAAAAATATTTTCATTGTATCTTCTAGTTTTTGTTGTATTATATTTTGAGATCAAAGAATATGGAATGTCTAATTTCTTTTGGTTAAGACATATTTGTATAAATAAACAAATCTAAGATCTATTCAAGGCTTCTTCTTGTCGAATGTAAAAGAGAACTTACTTAATATCAATTGGAAAGAGAAGACAAAGATTATACATCTCATTTCCTAGAGTTATGTGTTTTCTGTGTATTTCCATTTCCTAATCATATTTTCTTCACTTAATGGTTCTTGAGGATTGAAATACCACAATTTAGTAACACATCTATTGTGATCTACATATTGGGATTTTGTTCAGTTACAGTTTTTCCTCTGTTATTACTGTGAGGAAAATAAGCCCTGTATCTGTGTAATTTTCCTCATTTTAAATCAACTATCAAGGATTCCTTCTTCATAATTCGTCTACTGTTGATAAGGTAATATTTATCTGTATTTGATACCTTAATTTATTTTAAAATTCTTTGTTAATCAATTCTATTTTTCATAAGGTTAAAATTTAAAAAGACTCAAAGAAATAGATATTGCCTCTGTGTTTTTTAATCATTAAAATTCATTTGAAGTTGCATCTTAAAAATGGAGGTAGAAAAGCATTACATAAACAATTATTTTAAATCTTTTGGATGCCTAACATTATTCTTTGAGCCTAGAATCAATCTCAAGAACAACAGTTTCCAAATCAAATTTTGTGATGACACAGGTGGAGGAGCAGGCAAGGCACCCATGGCTGGAGAAACTATACTAGTGTTATTCAGCTATAAGTCATTCAATAATACTAGAGCTATTCAACTGTAAGTCATCCAATCATATTAGTGTTATTCAACTATAAGTCACTCAATCAAATATTTCTCTTTGTTATAAAAAAAAAAAACTAAAAAGAAATTGAATTTAGCTTATGAATCGAAGTTGATTCATGGTTGCTTCTGCATTAGAATAAATGAGCATATCCACAATGTTTGTTTCCACCTACACAATTTCTCTGTATTTCTCTTTATAAACACTTATGCATTAGGAGATCAGGTACCTACATGTAGATATGTGAAATAATTTACATTGTGTTGCAAAGAGAGATGTAAATACAAATGATAAAATTGAAATTTCTTCTCTGCTCTGACATTAGATATTATATTTCGAAAGAGACAAGTGGCCGAGAGGCTGAGGCACTTTTGGAAAATTACTTGAATCATCCCACTATTGGACTGAGAATTAGAATCCACCTCTAAATAATTGATCTTGTTTTATCCCCTGATTATGAAAGAAGATTCTAGTTTAACACAACATCCTTGATTCCATGGTATTCTCCTTTGAATTAGATATGTAATTACAATATTGTCTATGGTCATCTTCATGTCTTGACATTTCAATGTCCTAGGTTACTGGAGCATTATTGTGGAGTCAACTGAGGTTTTACAAGAACCTATAAAGGAAGAACCAGACATGAGATTGAGTTATGCAGTACATTCAACAATATAATGTTGTGTATCACATAATGAATACAAATGTATACCAATTATTGACAAGTTTGTGGATGAAGGAAACATATTTGTTCATGGTCTCTTGTTCCTGGGTACTGGTTGAGGGGTTAGAGGAGGTTTCATAAACGAATTGTTTTCCCAAAGTGAAACACTCTCTGGTCATCGAATTGCACATATTTCATCCCATTTCACATGTTATTGAAAATATGATGAGCACCAATAACCACAAAATGTTTTGTACATCCATTAAATTTCCCCAAGAATGGAAAAGATGCCATGAAAAAGTACCTTAGGATATCTCCACTTTGAAGATGGCCATCTGACGGGCTCAATGTCACCTATTCCAATTAAAGTGTTAGTAAAGCTGCAAAATACAATGAGGTTTCAAGGTCAATATTTAGGTCTTCCAGGTTTTCTTCAAACTACTAGTAGTTTTCGAGCTAAGGTAGCAAGGAAATTATTTAATTTTTCCAGGGTTTCATGAAACTAGACTACCAGCATATCTTGTACTATTGTAACATAATAATACCTCTTTTTTGGGGCCTCCTCACCCTCTAACCTCATCTTAAACCTCATCCCAACCGAAATATTGTTATTCACAGCCTCCATATATTTATCATAAGGAAAATGGACTTTGATTGACCTGTCATGCATTACATGAAGAGCATAGATATCAAGACCTCAGAAAAATAAGCATACTTTGTTTTAAACAAATAGATGTTTCACATTAATACAATCATGATAAATTTAACTCACATAAAAATCGGAAACACCTTGAATACAAGTTTCTTCAACTACCTCATACAAAACACTGATGTTATTGAGCTCATTAAAATCCCTCACATGTCCCTATAACATCGCATGTGATAGATTGGTATTTAACAAAATATTAGTTGTGGCCACATATTGTTTGCAGTGTCAATGAACAATTGATCTGGGGTATTCCATCAGCCACTACACACAAACACGACCAATTATTGATTCCTCGTATACCTATATTAATGTCCCTACTTCTCTCTAGTTCCTATCCATCTCCCTGTTATTTCCCTCTCACTTGTAGGTTCTTTGAACCAACCATTTTCATATTCAATATATTCTCAGCTTCAATATCCCAGTCCTTTTCTTGTATCCTTTTTCATATTTCAATATATTCTCTCTATCAATCAATGCCATGGACCATATTGGAACCTCAGTTGTAGAGGACACCATTAACAAGCTTATTGTTTCTCCGCTAATTCAACAAATAGATGATGTTATTCACCTGGATCAAAACGGTGGGGTTATGCGAGCTAAGTTAGAGAGGATGAAGCTTCTTTTACAATATATTTGAAATGCCTTTCAAAATCTACAAAGAATGTCACCTGAGTCCATTCGACATTGCTTGGAGAGAATGTGTGATGCAATTAGACAGGAGAAAGGCTCGATCGATAGCTCCAAGTTGCACCAACAGTGTCTGGACTGCATCTTCTGCAAGCCCATAATTTCCAGACAGATTAGAGAGTAAAACTCAAGATTTGATCATCCCCAACCGCAACCTCTTCTAATAGATATGTATTTGAGTCTCTTCAGGTGAGTGAGATAAGCTAGCATCATAGACAGAATCACATGCAAAATTGATCGAGGATTGGCATAAACACAGAAGGTAGCCCTCACATGCTTCAAAGATTGAACCGACACGTAGTCATTGCAGCATTGTTAGTAAGAACCAGAACAATAACCTTAATCATATAAGTGGCATATGTGCATGAAAATTATTCAAAATGTGTAACATTGTATGGCCTCATGGCGGGCAACAAAATATTTTGATGTGCCTCAAATTTTTTCATGCAAACATGTTAGAACTATGGCATATTAAAGTTTTACATTTCTGAAAAATAGTTTTTTATATAACATAGTGTTTGATTCGTGTTTGATACATCCTTGCTTATATTGGGACATATGTTTCATTTTTTGAAATGATAAATCCAATTCTAAACCATAAAATTGTTCTCTTGGGCTACTCTAGGTCTAAACCATAAAATGTAAAAAATTGTGCAACAATCTGTTCATTTGGTTCATTTCATAGAGGATTTTCAACTCTGCAGCAATTAGTTCATCTGCTTTATCTCACATAGGATTTTCTTGTCACTATTGAGGCCTGTGATAAATAAAATTTGTAGTCGACATAATTTTCTTGTGGTTAATGGAATACCCCAGAGATCCGTAGACCACAATGATTTTCCCCTGGTTCAATGTTGTAATTAGGCTTTTCAAATGTTATCGCTTTGGCCAATTTGCATTTCTAGTTCGTGATATGGACTTTGATCATGTCCAACCCTTGTCTCTACTACTATATTGGCATATTCTTATTACTATTTTAACCATCATCCATGTTATGAAGTTTTTATGGAAGGGGTATTTAATGAAGCCCATTTATTTCTGCACCAAAAGCAGAATTGTGAACCTAGAAGAGTAGAACTACAACAATGATTTTTTGAATCAAATCTAGTAGCATTCGCATGGTTTTCATTGTTGGTTTCAATTTTTTTTTGCCATCATGAACAAGAAATTAGATGGTTGGAGGTGTGTTGAGATATTTAGTAACAGTCGTGATACAAAACCATATTGTTTTYTRTTTTAGGGAAGTTGTAGGGATGCTATGATTTTAACCAGTCTAGGTTTTGATGGCTAGGATAAAGMTTTAATGAAGTTTGTTTATAACATAATTAAGCCTATGAGTTTATTATTTTTTCTTTCATGAAAACCAAAATCCTTGATTTTCCACTGCCATGTGTGTTATTAGTTATCGTATACAAAATTATGGACAAATGAGGCAAAGCATGTTCGATGGGTTGGAACACAAATTATATGAATAATAATGAAAATGGTGGGAAACATAATTCTCTAAACTCTAGTCTTGAATTCTTTGAACTATCTTCTATGCAAAATTTCCATGACCTCAAAAATGGTGTGCTAAATTCTGACGTAAATCTTCGATCAGGTGTACGAAATGAAGGCTATTTATTGCATTACATGATTATTTTGTTTTGTCATACACATGCCCACTTTTTGTGGACAACAAGATTATATTGGATGTTGATATATTGTTTTTCTATTTTTATTTTTGTGATTGCACTTTTGAAGTTAAATTTTTTTAATTCTATTTAAAATTGTGAACATTAATAGTGTTAGACATAAGTGGTAGTGGGAAAAAAACCCCTATGACTACACCAAGGTTCAGAATGTAGGCAAATTGATTAACCATCTAAAAGTAAATTAATTATCTAAACTACCCCAAACATACCAAAAATCATATGAATAAAGAAATAAAAAGGAGATCGGGTAACTATACCTTGAATCCCATGTTTGGTGATGACCTCCTCGTGCTTGGAAGTTTCCCTGACTGCACGTCTCCTCCCAGGGATGACCTACATCCAAAGATTGACAAATAGAAAACTACAAGTATGCTATTACATATACAAGTTAGGGTTAGATGTTAGAATGTCATACATAAATCAACAAAAGTATTAAAGACACCATCATTTGGGATAGGAAAAGTAATTATTTTATTAATAACTCAATGATTATACCTTTACAATCAAAGTCGGCTATCGCTCCGCGAACCTGGTTTGGGCTCCTCTTCACCAAGCTCCAAGTGAACCTTTGTATAATATTCTCCTCTCAACCTTTTGATCTCTTCTTGGGAAGTGAATGGGATAAATGTGGGAGAAGGGGCTAATGATGGAATGTTGAGGCAATTCTCACAAAAGGGCTACAATATCTTGGGCAAGGAGGGCAAGTGAAATCGGGCAGAGTTTCACTGTTCTTATGCTTAGCTTTGGAATGAGACCCCAACACTTCCTTTTATATGACAAAAGGATGGTTATTCGGTTGGGTGACGAGCTATAGCAGGTGGATTAGTTTGGAAACTACCCAATAGCCTGTAATCTCAATGAATTCCTTGCAACTTTTTGTTTTTTGGAACTTTTGCAAGTATACGTGGGTTGTAATGGTGCATCATGCATATGTGCGTGAGTTGTAGTGGTACAACAAGCGTATTTACACGGGAAGTAATGGTGCAAGGTGCATACATCTTCTAAAAATTGGTTTTTTAAGAAGAGAAACTTAGCAGTGCTTTGGAAAAAAATGCAAGTAAGAGGGCCAAGGCCATGTATGCATGTGTAGAGCAATTTAGGGTTATAATAATAAGCCATCCTCTCCTTTCAAAACACAATTGAATTTTGATTTTCATGATGGTATTTTGATTAGTTTGATTTGAAATGTGCCCATGATGCTTGCCTGTGCGAGGCTACTTAATTTTTCCTTTCTTATAAACTTGCTTTTATATGTATTGTATTGCATTATATGAAAATAAAAATTAAAAAAAAAAAGTGTTTTTATATGTTGGAAAAGAGATCATGAGAGCTAACTTAACTCCAACAACTGATTTTATACTAAACCCTATACTAGGGGTAAAGGAAGTTGATTCTATTACATCTTCCCTTCGTACTGTTTCAGATCCACCAGCACGAGAAGCAGAGATAGTTATAGCACGAAATTGCATGAAAAGAAAAAATAAAATCAGAAGTCCAGGTTATTTAATGATTTTGAAATTTTTGGTATGGAAAATCTGTCCTTTTTTATTGTTTAAATGCAAGTTTCCCTGTGATAAATTTAAGAATGTATTCCACTATATACTCAGTAATAGGAAAAAATTCCCATATAAATGGTGTGTCCTCCAATATTCTTCGTTTATTTTTTATTTGCAGAAGAAAACTCTTCTTCCAATGTTTGAATACTAAGAACATGACTCAAAGAACATAGGTATCATGTACAATCGTGACATGTGAGCATGTTATGTTGATGTTTTAGTAGTTGAAGGAGGTATTAACCTCCAAGTGTAACCTTTGTACTTAGAATAAAATATTCCGTAAGTAAGAGAACCATTAAACAGATGTGTGGAAACCCTAGAAGAGAAGTCGGCCCAAAGAGAATAATAATAAAGTATTAAAAGGCTCTGGAAAGTGAGGTCGGCCCCACATGAAAAGAAACCTTGGAAGAATAGTATAAATAGAGGCTAGATGCTTATTTCTACACTCACTCACTCAACAGAAGGAGGGTGCAAATTTGAAGAGTTGTAGCTACAGTTGTAGTAGAAGGAGGCACAATTCTGGAGAGGGTGGTGCAAAAATTTTCATGGTGTAATCTCAATATTTCTGGTATCTCTCTTGTGTGCTTCTCTTGGTAAAGGTACGCTTCTATTAGTAGAAGTATGTTCTCTTGGTATTGTTTTGTTGTTGCAACAGTGGCATTTCTGGTTAGGGTTTATCTATTTATTCTAGTGTGGACTTGTTAGAATCATTTTATCTAAGAAAAGGTTAGTGTGCTCGAGGGTGGCATACTGAATGCCTATGGTTGGGTGACAATGATGTGACATTGTCCATGGTTAAATGAGCATACCAAAATTTTAACATGGTTTCAGAGCTAGTTTCCTTTATAACAATCTAACCGTTGAAAGGAAGATCACTAGTTTCCCCCTTGTTAAGCTCGTTGAGCACTTACTGAACCCACCTAGAAGGTTTCCTAAGTAGGGCGCATCTCCCCCCCTGATCAGATCTCCAAAATTTTGAAATTGAAAAATGAGGGTTTCCTCATAAAACCCTAGGTCTGCAGTACCATTTGTAGTTATAGTGTTAGTTTCTTTGTGCTAGTTGCCTCGCACTAGTGGTAGTGCTAGTTGCAACACCAATTGCAGTGCCAATACCAGTTACAGTGAAATTTTATGTGAAGTGTTGGGACTAACTTTTAGTTTTCCTAGTGCACCCTACCCTAATGCATCTCCAACTACCTTCATATTGCAAGTTGGAGCACTTTGAAATTTGTGGGTTCGCCATTGCTTGTCATTGTTTCTAGATGGTTCCACTGCCTACCATTTTTTGTCATTGTTGATAGAGGTATGTACTTGTATATGTTCAAATTGTATCACTATCTTGAGGGTGTTTTCAAGAGAAGGGATCTTTTGTCCAAGCAACAATCGAAGATCTAGAGGGATCTCAGATCCAACACATTCAGAGGAACAATGCACTCTAGGTTTGTTTGTTTTGATATGCCTCTAGTTGTTATGGAATTATTTTGATCTTAAGAACATCTAGTTGTGTTTTGATATATTGAATTTATGATTATAATACTAACATTTGGTCAAAGTTAAAGTTATAAGTTGACTCTAGTCAATGTATTAGATTGATTAAGGTTTATATTTTCGAGTTACTTGCATTATATTCCCTAACTCATATTTATTTCAAGAAATTAAATTGTCTTAGTACATGGGACAGGTTACAAGGAATACTTTTCATCTTGAGTGAAGGAGACTCAGAAGAAAAGAAAGAACATGTATTCTTGAAGATAAGACTCCAGGTTCCATGTTTAATTGATTAAATTGATAAGTTTCCAATTTGTACATATCAAGTTTGATAATTTCTACATTACAAGTTAACATTATAGTTGTGACAACAATCCTTGAAAGGTTCTATTATTGTTAGATACAATGAATACTTGGTATCATGTGAGTACTATTGATATAAATGCTTATTGTACTTTTTTACAAGATGAACTAACATCTCTAGGAGATACTTCTTGTTTTTCTTCCAGGAAGGTCACATTGGTAATGATATGTTGATTACCATGAAATTGTCTTTTACTCTTGTTAACATAGATATGTACTTATGAAAATGCTATTATATTGGAAATACGTTTGCTCTTATTTTTCTTGTTTCAGGCACGTTACCATGGAGGAATGATTGGTCACAACACTAGAAGAGTGTTGTTCCTATTTATTATTATTATATTTTTTATTTTGTCTCTTGTTCTAAGCAGGTCACGGGTGATAGCTCTAAGAAGGAGCTATTGTGATGATTGTTCTCGTTATTGTTTTTATTATTATTAAAAGAGTATTATTTTTGTCTATTGTTTTCCCTTATTGTTGGTCTTATTTTGGGCAGGTCACGAATGATAACTCTAAGAGAAGTTATAGTGGCAGTTGTAGGAGGAAACATATTAGATGGTCTCTAGTTTGAGACATGGAGCAGACTACCTAAATAAGAAGTTGTATACACAACTGCATACATCCATGTACCGAAGAAAAAGAGGATGAAGAAGGGTACTTTTGTGAGATACAAAGTATCTCATATGGATATTGATTGTAATGAGAAGAAGGCTCCAAAGATGACCGAATAAATCCCTCTAGTGCAGTTGATCACTCTTCATATCATCAGGAAGAGATAGTAGATATAGAAGGGCTTACCTAGAATCGTTGCAGTAACCAAGAGGAGACCAACATCGTCTTGTGACACTTTACAGGATGCAAAGATATATAACATTGATAAGCCATATCATGAGGAGTAGATGGCTCCACCAGTGGTGAGGCAGATGGCCCCACCAAGTACTATATTAGAAGGAGCTAGAGTTTAGAGGGATTCAACCCTCACGATCCAGTAGGGAGGAGCATCCTCCCCAAGACCATTCATAGGAGACTTCATAGGAAATAATCACATATAGAGGGAGCATATGGCTACAGATATTATATAGAATTAGAGGGTTTCAAGCTTCAGAGGGAGAACGGAGACTCAGAGTGAGCCAGATATTAGATAGATTTAGTGGCTTAGAGACTTTCATTTAGAAAGTATTCCTCCTCAAATTCAGATGGGAGAGAGAGACATATTCCAGGATTGACAAACAGATTCCATTAGTTGAGGAGGCTAGATCGAAGCTTCATAGGCTTCAAGGAGATATGAGACCTCCTAGAAAGATTCCCTTGCTTTAGTGACAGAGGAGGAATCCAGTCAAAAGGACTAGGATATAGATTTTTTCCTTAATAATAGAAGGGAAGTCAGTGGTGACTTCCAAATTGATCTACAATATCAAACATGTTTTTGATGGTAGCATAGAGATGTACAAAGCATGATTTGTGCCTAGAAGATTCTCCCAGCAAGAGGGAGAAGATTATGATGATACACTTGCTCCAGTAGTGAGAAGAAGTGTACATAGATACATGAGAAGGAGTATCATGTCTACAGATTGAAGAAAGATTTGTATGGGCCTAAGAAGGCACCCAGGGCATGATATGCCAGATTAGACAGTTTCCCGGTGAGCTTAGGATTTACCAAGAGTAAAGAAGATTCCAACCTTTACTACAAGGTTGGGATGGTGGACCAATGATATTACTATTATATTTGGATGACCTATTTCTAATAGGGAAAGAGAATCTCATCATTGAGTGTAAGAGAAATCTTGCATCAAAGTTTGAGATGAAAGACTTGGGTATGATGCATTATTTCTTGGGTCTAGAGGTGTGGCAAAAACCGGATGAGATTTTCCTGTGCCAAGGAAAATATGTTGTAGAGATTCAAAATGATGGATTTTAAAGCCATGCCTACACCGATGGTGAAAAATCTAAAGTTATTGAGTGATACATCTTCAGAGACAATGAATTCCACCATTATAGACATATGATTGGTTCGTTGATGTACTTAACAAACACAATGCCAAATATATGTTTTGCGGTGAGCACATTGAGTCAATATATGATTGTGTCGAGATGTGTTCACTTGATTGCAGAAAAACATGGGATGAGGTACCTGAAAGGTACAATTTACTATGGATTCAGATTTGTTTCAGATCTTGAGATAATCCTGCAAGGCTATACTGATTCAGATTGGGCCAGTAATGTCGCAGACTGGAAGAGTATATATGGATGTTGCTTCAGTTTGGGATCAGTTATGATCTCATGGTTTAGTAGGAAGAAAATGAGTGTGGTGCTCAGTATGAATGAGGCAGAGTATATAGCATCATGTTCAGCTAGCATCGAAGCAGTGTGGCCTCAGAAGCTTCTTGTAGGATTGTTTGATCTCAAGTTAGAGGCGACTTATATTTGGTGTGACAACCAGAGTTGTGTGAAGTAGTCAAAGAAGTCGGTGTTCATGACAAGTCCAACCATATCGAGATCAGGTGTCATTATATCAGAGATATGGTGCAGAAGGGAGCAGTGAAGCTATAGTATGTCACTACAAATGAGAAGATAGCAGACGTGTTGACTAAGCCTATGTTGAGAGTGAAGTTTGTGTACTTAAAAGACAAGCTTTGTGTGGTCCAGAAGGACTTCCCTAGTAAGAGGGAGTGATGAGTTACAGATGTGACTCCAAATAGTAGCATGGTATAGTGTGGATAGAATTTTGACATGCCCAGGCATTGACCGTGGCACCAATCAGGATAATGTGTACGCAGATCCTTCAGGGAGAGCATGTTTTCCTAGCTGAGGAGGCCCAATTAGTTTGTGTGGTTGGAAGCTTCACGCAGATCCTTCGAGGAGGTTGTGCCTCCGGGACAACGAGAGGGCCAACCTAGTGTGTTGGAAGTCTATTACTCCAGTGAAATAGTCTAGTACGCATGTCTGCTATTCCATTGAAATATTCTGGTACACAGCTACTCCAGTGAAATAGTCAGGTACGTAGGCCTGCTACTCTAGTGAAATAGTTTGGTATGCAGGAACTCCAGTGAAATAATCTGGTATATTGCTACTCCAGTGAAATATTCTGGTACACATAGCTACTCCAGTGAAATATTCTGGTACGTTGAGATATTGTTACTCCAGTGAAATAGTCTGGTACGCATAGTTACTCTAGTGAAATGGTCTGGTACACTGAGATATTTCTACTCCAGTGAAATAGTCTGGTACGCATGTTACCATTTTTGTATGAACTAGATGCTAGATTCTGTGTGAGTTGGCAAGTTACTAGTTATGTATGAACTAGATGCTATATTCTATGTGAGCTAGCGAGTTGAAGCCCTGTGATGAAATAAAGCCCAGAAGGATGATGAGACCCCAGATGCATGATTGTGACTTGACCATCAGATAGTCTGTGTGTGTGATTATGCAGAGCATGTGTGGTTATGATTGTGTTACTTGTTACATGATCTGTTTTATCATGAGATGGCATGTTTGGCCATGCTACTTGTGACATGATCTGTTTGATCATGATATAGTCGGTGTGGCTATGGTGATGCTACATGTAGATTGGCCTACAAGACCATGTGAGTCTTTACCATGCCATGTGAGATGGATGGATGTGTTTGATACCATTACATGAAGAACATCTTAGTTAATACCTCCATAGCTAAGAGGGAGTGTTGATGTTTTGGTAGCTGTGAGAGGTATTAATCTCCAACTGTAACCTTTGTACTTAGAATATAATATTTCGAAAGTAAGAGAACCATTAAGTAGATGTGTGAAAACCCTAGAAGAGAAGTCGGCCCAAAGAGAATAATAATAAATTATTAAGAGGCTCTAGAAAGTGAGGTCGACCCACATGAAAAGACACCTTGGAAAACTAGTATAAATAGAGGCTAGGCACTCCTCATTTGTACACTCACTCACTCAATAGAAGGAGGGTGCAAGTTTGAGGAGTTTCAGTTGCATTAGAAGGAGACACAATTCTGGAGAGGGTGGTGCAATAGTTGTCATGGTGTAATCTCAGTATTCTGGTATCTCTCTTGTGTGCTTCTCTTAGTAAAGGTACACTTCTATTAGTAGAGGTACGTTCTCCTGGTATAGTGTTGTTGTTGCAAAAGTGGTGTTTCTTTTTAGGTTTTATCTGTTGGTTCTAGTATGGACTTGTCAAAATCATTCTATCTAAGAAAAGGTTAGTGTGATCGGGGGTGGCATAGTGAATGCCTATGGTTGGGTGACAATGATGTGACATTGTCCATGGTTAAATGAGCATACCAAAATTTTAACATGTTCAAGGCACATGCATTTGTATTTGTGTTCATAATGAAATTTCTAGAGTTCCCACATGTTACATGCTCTCCACATGTTAGATGATCTCTAATATAGAAGATGGTAATCCTCCAGCACCACTCTGCTTTTTTAATGTTTTTATTTTTATTTTTTATAAATGAAATATATTTTTTGGAATTTAACTCAAATTTATTATTTTGTCTCCTGCAAGGGTGTAGACCGATTGACAAGTGCTGTGTAAATGGAAGGAAATGTTAAAAAGAGGTTGTGCGTTCGATTATCACCCTGATTTACCCGTTCTCGTGCTTGTGGGCTATGTAGACGCACCTGGAGGTTATATAGGTAGCAGACGGGAATCGACCCCATGTCACGTGAATACGAGAACCTCGAGTTGCCAATTCCGCCAGTCACAAAAAAAATATTATTTTTTCATATAATTAGATATCTATATTACTTTTGTTTTCATGGAATGTTAATGCTAGATCAATGAAAAAAATGTCTTTCATATCCACCCCAATTGAATAATGATTTATATGGCATTGCTTCAAGCATAGACATATATTAGTCAATTGATGCTTGAGAGGATAGAGACAACAACCAAACATTTATATAACATAGCAGCCAACTAGGGAAAATATACCACCTATATACTTGAGAGTCTAAGACTCTTGAATTCATGGAGCTCTCCCCTCGGGGAGAAAACAATAAGTCTCACTTATACATTGGAACATCGCATAGAACAAAGAGCTCGTAGGCTTATTTAGCAGAGTGGATGTGTCCAACATGTCATCTTAGTCCATTACTCGGCAGGGACTAAGCTACCATGCAACACTTGTTAAGTAAATACATGCATTGCATTATTAAGTAAATACATTCATTGGTTGCATGGAACAAACCAAAAAAATGAATTCGGAGAACAAAATCCACAAAATAAAAGTGAAATTACATTGAGTGGACTATACATTTGTATTTTTTCTCACTACTAGTTAGCAAGCCTCACATATAGGAAACTTATATAGTAATGCAATGGTTCGAGGAGTACCTAGAATTCATATACAATCCTTTATTTATCACAGATGAATCATATGCAGGTGTCTACATTCCAACTCTTTCCCAAGAAGTGGTCAATGGTATGCAAGAATGGTTCATATAAATATAAAACATCATTTTTTTTAATGTTTTTTTACATTTACTTTTAACATTTCATGTATGGATTGTATTTCCTTCATTTTACACTTGTTTTCTTTCTTGTAGGTATTGAAGTAGGAGTTGACCCATCTCTGAATTTTAAGGTGAGGGAATGTGTGTAGTTCAGTTCTTACAAAGCTACATATATCAAACGCATACAATCATAACTTGGGATCAAACTGTTCTTCCACTCCAACACATTTTGAAAAGTGATTCTTACTTCTACATATGATGACATTATTTTAGCGTTACCTATGTGGGAATGGGGTTACATATGTTAGTTATAATGAAAATTCCCTTGTGCCATTTGTTTATGGCATGGCCCTTATCTCTAATGGCATGTATGAGGTAATTTTCCTCTCTTTTACCTTCAATGACATGCAAATTAACATATATGGTGTGGTTGGACCTTGTTTGATAAGTATAACATTTCTATAAAAATTGTATATGGCCTTTTGTTTCAAATGAATATTTCTATACACGGTGACTCATTAATTTGTGGCATTGCAAAAGGTTAGACACTCTTGCTTTAACTAGTCTATCTCACACTCTTAGTTATTGAAGATGATTGTTATTTTTCCTAACAAATTCTGGATTGATTTAAGACTTATCAATAAACTAATACTGCTAACTCTTTTGATTGTAATCTTAAAACACTTGTTGGAATGTTTATTCAAGCAATCTCTGTGAGCCCAAAATCCATCTCTTTTGTCTTCTTCCTTTTATACCAAGTGTTTGGTTTCTCTTAAAAGTTTTCAACTATGCCCTCTTTTTATGTATAGAATTCTTCCTAAAAGGGTATACATGAAAAATACCAAAAATCATGGGTCTCAATTGTTTTCCTTATTAACCAACTACGTGAACTTCAAGGTTGCACTTCTATATATTAAATTCTTACATCTTATATTGTTTTGTTAGGATAATTAATCTCTAGTTCTAAAGGCAATCCATCTACTTATTATTGTCATTTTTAAAGATTTCTCTGTTAAGAACTATGTTTTAGGATTTGTTATATTGAGACACTAAGATATTATACCTTAGTGGGATAATTATTGTAGGAACTTGTAAGTCAAAGAGGCTTGCAATGGAAATTATTGGAATAGTACAATCTCTCTTTGCCAATACAAATTGGGGGTTGTTCATTAGGTTTAACATGCTAAAGTTATAACACTTTTGAATGTTTGCAAATCATACTGACTAATTATTGTATTGTCTTCAATATGTTTATAATCTCAATCAGTATGATATGCTTGAGACCTTTTATCATGGTCTTGATATCCAAGAATTTGTGACTATTCAAGAAAAATTACCTAAAAGTCTCAAGAGTTTATGTGTTAATGATTAACCATTTGCAGAGGTGATTGCACTCAAATAAGATGAGAGATCTTTTGGGATCGATGATACAACTATATTGACTAGAATGATTATGTATATCCTACTTTTAAGGTGTAGACCAAGTAATTTAAGACTCGTCATTTTCATCAAGTTGAGCCTTCATACTTTTGTGTTATCTTTATTATGTGCAAATCCATTGAGAATACAAGGCAAGAAAGTTTACACCAATCACAATCTGGAGGTATATATGGTATATGAGGGATGGTTCCTCATAATTTATTGTCATTCATTTCCAAGCCATTTGTTTATGTGAATATATAATGATTGTATTGTAGTGTAATGTTTGTTGCTTATAGCACTACTACATATGGGCAGATTATTCCACGAAAATTTTCCACGCTTCCACTATTTTCATCTTTTTTTTTAAACAGGGCGGGATTTTCGTCGATATTGCCACGAAAGTTCATCACACTATCTACGGAAATCTTTTTTAAATCTAGTCAGGATTTTCGTCACAATCGCGACGAACTTGCGTGGCAATATCAATGAAGTTTTTACCTATCTCATTGGTCGGTGTTAACGACTAGTTGACTATTTGATCTATATATACGTGACTTTAAGAGACTTTGCGACACAGTTTCTATAGTTGTGACACTGTTATTGGATTTTGTTTGAGTTGTTTATTTTTTGTCACCCACCGGTTGAACAAATCCAATTCTCGATCTACATAGCTCGGAATTTGAACTTTCAATGCTAGTATGTTATTTTTTATTGATGTACTCATTTAACTTGTAAATTTTTGTTCAAATGTCCAAATTTCATTTAGCTTGTTTTTTCCTTGATAATATATTATAATATGTGTAGTACCATATTTCATGTATTTGATTTTTGGATCTAGTTAGTATATTCTATGGAAAAGGGTATGTGGATTCCACAATATTATAGGTTTATGGAATCCACATACCCTTTTCCATTCAATTGTAGCTATAATATCTCTCTCTTTTCATTGATAAAGATATGGAATTTCTCTTGAAACTCAACCCTGATCGGTGAAATGATAGTAATTGATTGTCATTTTCTTCTCTCTTTTATTTTTAAGACCTAACAAAAAGACACCAACAAATCTTGATTGAAACTTTGATACCACTTGTTACATCCCTAGTACCCAAAAGGAATCACACTTGCATAAATTGAAAATAATATAACAGTGAAAATAACGGTTGGGATACTTGCACACCTAATGGTTGGCTAGCACTTACTAATTCAATTAAATGAAGGAATAAATCTCTATGAACAAAATATTGAAGTTGATTGTTATATTGATAAATGATAAGTTATGGTATATATAAGATAGGTAGGAAACTCATGTTTATAACAAAAAGGGTAATAGCTGCAATATATTGTAACATTTCCCTCTTCCGCATAAATTCTCTGCTATCCTCAACATTTCCCACTTTCGCATATATATTAAGAGAAATATTAATAACATTTCCCTCTTCCGCATAAATTCTTTGCTATCCTCAACATATTGTAATAAATAATGGGTAGGTTGGCATTAGTGACAAGATAGTATGTTGATATATAATACATATAATTATTAATGTACGAGAGATCATCCATTATATAAGCATGCAAAAAAAAAAACAAGAATAAATATCGTGGTTGATGTGATCGGGTATGTACATTTTGCAAAACAAAGTACAGAATTTCCATTATTTAAGCATGCAAAACAAAACCCGAGGCTAAACGTTGTGGTTGACGTGATTGGGTGTGTACATTTGGACAGTGGAGAAAGTGCAGGCATCAACTCATTAGGAGATGAAACAAAGTCTCAAAATCCAAAGTGTATTCTTACATTTACTACACATAGAATGTCGGTATCAATCATTATTTGTACTTTTAATTAATACGTGGCTATTTGTGGATTTTTTAAAAAACAAATAATTTAATTTTTTTAGTTTTGTGGTTAATTGTCACCTCCAACCAGGGAAAATTAGTCACTTCAGAGTTTTTGACCTTTTGAATATTTAAAAATAAAAATAAATTTTTTTATTTATATATAAAATTCTCATTAATAAATATTTATTAAAAAACAGTATAAAACATTGTTAAAATTTTTGTAAATTTACAAAAGTCAAAATGATTTTGACTTGCAATCGATTGCTATATTCCCTGATTTAGAAGGGACTAATAAGATACATAAACACTAACCCTAAACTTATGTTAGGTATATATGTCATTATTATATAAAGAAAACATTTGTACACATATGACCTTATTATAAAGATGTT
>SNQJ01S0045218.1:85683-106344 GCA_010110895.2 Picea sitchensis | reverse complement strand
AGTCCCTCGGAATGAACTTCGCCTTCATCTTGGCGATCATCCGATCCCAGCTCTTGATATTTTGTTTGCCTTTGGAACGCCTGTCTGCCTGCAGCTCGTCCCACCATAAGGCTGCATGTCCCTTCAGCTTCGTGACGGCATGCTTTACCTTCTTGTCTTCTTCGATATCCTCATAATCGAAGTAGGTGTCGAGTGCTCGGATCCAATCCAGCAACTCCCCAGCATCTAGATTTCCCTCATAGACGAGAATATCCATCTTCGTCTTCGAGCTCATCCTCGAAATGGATTTTATCAACCTCTCTGTCGAGGCATCTTCTTCGGTGACCTCTTCTTGGTCGCGTCCAGCTTCCTCTTCAACCTCAGGATCACTGAACTCTGTTGTACCAGCTCCACGACTCTGGGTGGCCTCCATATCTTCGAGTCTCTCCCTGAGATCTCGTATTTGTCGTTCCATCTCTGGATTCCCTACTGGATTTCCTGCTTGCCTACCTCTTCTTCGCGCGTCCCTGTCCTCACGATTAGGAGACTACCTTTCTCTTCGCGATGGCATTATATCTTCTCTATCCCTGCTTCAGAAAGCAAAGAACCCCGCTCTGATACCACTCTGACGCAAGTCGTGTGTATCAGAGTACTCCTCTTCCTTTTGCCTGAAATACCCGACAAGTTCCAGGCTCTGATACCACTCTGACGCAACCCCACCCTCAGCGGCACGGTCGCCCCGCCAGGACCTTCTCTTTCTCCACGGCCCGAAGAGTCGACGCTCTTCCAACTCCCTCGGGAGTTCTTTACCCACAGTTACTTCCGACGATCCTCGCTTCTTAATCTAACGAAGGATCGGTTTTCGCGGCTTCGCGAATTCCGCGACAGGGAATTTGAATCTCAGGTTCCGAGACCCGATACTTCCGGTCAATGTTGACCTTGTCTCGGCATACCGGTCCTCGCGCTATCGCGCCTCGCGATTCTATGCCACCGAATGCTCAAACCCTGAGACCCGAAGTGCCGAGATGCCGATGACTCGGAATATCGTGACCTCGCCCACTCGTCACTTCCAGGGTCAGACTTTGAGGCCTCCAAACCCCGCGATCCGATATCCCGAGATCACTTGTCACATCATCAAATCTCGACGTACATCATGCAAACGTTCCGGGACGTCGCGCTTCGCATCCCCGTGAGCTCACCCTATGAGAAACAAGAATCCTTCGTCGCGAACTCCCGATGCATCTGACCTATAAGTCAGGTCGCGATCTCAGTGATTCTCCACGATGATTCAAGTCGTTGATTCTCTTCCTCTTGAAGATTTTCTCCGTTCCCCACCTTTATCCAATGCAAGTGGAAACTAAGGTGCTATCCCTCCAGGGATTTTTCCAACTCAGATTTTTTCAGAGATTTCTCGAACACACTCCCTGTGCTCGACCTTCAACGCTTTCCAGGGTTGAAGTCCTTCCGGACTCTGCACTGTCCCCGTCACAGGACTCCGGCCTCTCTGTTCTCAGACTTGCTTCTGAGGCTCCAATCTGACCTSCACTCACCTGCACGGCTCGAATGACTCAAAACGACTCTGAGTTAAGGAGAACCAAAGTTCAACTACTTAGCCTCCTCGATGCACTCTATGCGGAGGTATTCAAATGCACTCGATGTAGGAGTCTCCTACCTTAAGCAGAGAAACAATTGAATTCATTCTCTCCGGCACTCAGCTTCTAATTCTTCCACATAATCACGTACACAGCATACGAAAGAAGGATATAACCAGAAACAAAGATAAAAAGGCATAATCCCAACAATACACAAAGGACAATCACGCCCATGGGATGGGATTCAACTTAGTCGCTCCTGGTGGATGAGAGTAAGAGTTCAACTGCTGAACCTCCTCTACACACTCTATGCGGAAGATTTCAACTGCACTCTATGCAGGAATCTCCTGGTTCAATCAGTGGAATAAGCGAAACTCACTCTCTCCTTTCCCCCAGATTTCTAATCTGCCATGAGATCACATATGCAACATATATAATGAAAGCATAACAAGAAGCAAGCATACAACAGCATAAGGTGAACAGTACACAGAGAATAATCACAGCCATGAAATTGAATCAAATTCCTCTATTAATTCAATATCTATACATGGGGATTCTCCACCAACTCTCTGTTTGTTCTCCTTCCTTCTCCTCAATGCTAATGCTGATACTGCTCCTACAATAATACAAAGGAGGGTGTCTATATCCTGTTTTCCCCCTCAAAAGCTAAATTGTCAAATCTAGACTTAATGGTCTTATCTACCTGCACTAAATCTACTCTCTTTGCATTAAATCTAATAAGTGCCTCTGCTGTACAAGGACGAGAGCTTATCTGCTCGCGGTCTATTTCAGTATACAAGTACGCCTAAATATGGAGGCTTTTATGTAAACGGCGGCGCTCATCAAGATGGTCAAAACCGTGATGTTGGCGTCACCCTGCGGTCTTTTCCTTTCTCTAAATGCAGCCTCGCGTGACGAGGTGCGGATGCTCCTGCATCAAGAGTGTTATTTGAAAAGTGTGAAAACATAGTATTTGGTTTGAAAGTGTTTTCTTATGTAGTCTATACTCATAATACATAGATAAACCACATGTTTTCGACACATATAGTGTAACAAATCTATTGATTACATATCTCGGTTGATAATTTATGTTTGGTAATATATTATGCATATAATTGCACCAACAATGGTCTATATCCAATGGTCAGGGGATATCCCGAAGGATCCCTAGATCTACAATCCTCATCACTTTGCAGCTCCAACCTTCATGGGTTTCAGCATTATGGCCACTCCATTTTCCCAAAGAAGGACTCCGTCGAAGTACCATACGTGGGTCCATCCAATGTTTTATAGGATAGTTAAGAGGGGTTCTTAATGGAGTCCCATATCCATGACTCTCATCATTTTGTAACTTCAATGTTCGAGGAGTTTGGTGCTTTAACATCCTTATTCTCCTAAAGTAGGAATTTTTTGAATTTATCTTGGCATAAATCCAATGGCCAAGGGGACTCTCAAATATACTCAAATTGGTGGTTCGAGTTACTTTGCGATGGGTAAGTGGATTAAGGTTTAATGGAAGGGCAGGTATATCTACCACGATTAGGGATACCACCAGGCATTGGTCAACCTTAATGGGTAACCGTAACTATTATTTTCCTTTGGAATATTTAAAAATGGTAAGGTCATAATACTTCGTAGCTCCGAAATCCCGGAGTTTCGAAGCTAGAAGGTTTTATCTCCTTTCGATCCTAGTGAAGGGTTCCCAGACCTTGGTCATATGGGTCCTTCAAAAACTCTCATGGGATACACACTAATTACTTTAGCTGTAAATGGGTTAAGGCCATGGCAATGATCCCTTGGTCACATGAGTGAAATATATGAAGGAATTTCCCTCCTTCCACAGGGTTTTAACTTAGTGTTCCTGCAACAATAGGCTTTAGAGGCCAACAAGACTTAATAATTCTAGTAAATATTTCCCTGAAACTATTGCAAACTTACATACCAATAGTTCTCTATCTGCTAAGAAGAGGAAAATAGAAGACCATTCAAAAGCATGAGTTCACAGAGAGATAGTACATATATCTACCTTAACCATTTAACATAGAACTCAGTCATAAACATATAAATATATTCAATCACCATTTCCATTTCAACACACAGAGTATGAAAGTACTTATCAGAAAACCAGAGTTTGTGAAGTGACTGTCGAAAGGGGTGCATGTTTCCACCTAACCATAGGCACAACCACTCCTGATGGATTTACCATTGGTCACCCCCGAGCTAGACCACGATTTTATGAGAGAGAATGTTTCTTCTCACTCAATGATAGGCAGGGATGAAGGTTACTCTCCTCCTCCCATGAGACCTTATCAATGGGTTTTCTCTATGCCAAGAAAGGAGGTCTGCACAAGTAATCCCACAGTCACTCGTTAGCCCCATTTATCATCTTGAAAAGAAACCTTGCCAACAAATTATTGTGTAAAAAACATGCTTATTTCTCATTTCTTCCTCGAACCATAGAATTGTAACCCCTCTTTTTCTCTTCTCGAGATTGATCTTTTGAATCTTCTCTCTTCGTAGTTCTTCTTGCTTGCTCTCGTTCTTCTGCCCAAAAATTACCTCTTTTCTTTCCTTCCTCAACAAGGTTCTATGGGTCTTAATCCCCACCTCATGGTTAGGTCTGGAAGTCTTGCAGATGGGTACTTTGCCCCATCTCCTCATTAACTATTGAGGAAGGCTCTTCCAGCTACCAATTTGACTTGGTAATTCATTTTTGGGTTAGAGGATTGTTCTGGGTTTGAGCCATTAATTCTATTAAGGTACTAGTNCAATATCTCTCATATAATCCATGGTCTATCTTGGAAATCCCCCCTTTCAGCAGTTGTGAAACACTTATCCATTTTCTATTAAAATCAGAAGATACATACATTGACCTTTTATACAAAGGTTCATCAAATCAAACATTCACACATATCTAGTCTACCATAGTTTCTTGGACTGTTATAGTTATATTTAAAAATTGGGGGAAACATGGGTATTAAAATCCCCTCCCCCTTAAAGGAAAACCATCCTCGATGTTCTATCTGTCGATGTGCTCTGTATGTACATAAGTAAACAAAAATGGGTATTCTTGTTTCATGGCATCCTCCATTTCCCAAGTAGCCTCATCTGGGCCAAAGTGTTTCCACTGCACCTTGACCTGTGCAATGGTTTTTTTCTTGAGTGGGGTTTTGTTACAGGTGAATCATCCTACAGACAAGCGAATTCCCTCTTGGTCTCTAGACTCCTAAGGCCAAGACATAAAAGTGCTTAACATGGACAGTGACATCCTTTTAGATATAATTAAGCTAACATACTAAGAGGAATAAGAAATATGTGTACCTTGTTAACGACGTATGTCCTTGCAAATTCCAAGATGAGCTCCAATACTAAGATCCTCGATAGGTCCTATAGAACAAACAAAGATACAAAGAACTTCCTATTCTATTGATATTATCTCAAATATATATCTATCTACTAAAGACAAATTCATGTGGAACAAACATATATTTGAAAGAAATAGGCCAACCATTTATTATTAATGAGAACAAGTAAAAGGTTCTTACAATCCTTTGATGGAGGTGAAACAACCTCTTCCATCTCTCCTTATCCAACCCCTTTTCTCAAGTAATCTACACTAATTATGCCTCAATGGCATCTCACTTATGAGATCGTAAGTTTCATATCTCCAATATTTTCTGTTCTCTTTCACCATGAGAAGGCCTCCTTATATAACCTTGGATAGGCCCAACCACTGGAGATATCTTTGGGATAAGTTGAGGATTCCTCTCCTTCAGTTGAGGATCTTTCCTAAGATCATGCCTTGACCCAAGATTCGAACCCAACTACCTTAAGATATTGTGGGGATTGTCCCTTGATTTTCTCCAACAAACCAAATTTCGCCCAAAAAAGGGAAGTGCTCCCTCAAAAGGGGCACATATCACTGGAACACTCCTCTATAAGGGAGTACAGAGAACCAACGCTCCCTATCAGTAGTTAGGGGAACACTCCCTCCCAAAATTGATGTTTTAGTGGCTTTTTCAGTGGCACAAGGTTTGTACTCTTCTGTCAATTGATTTCTCTTCTTCAAAACTAGTCTTTGAGGTGTCTTAAGTGTCCTTATGATGTTGTTAGAGGAATGACATAGGAAAGATGGAAGTATGGTGTTTGTGGCACTTGAGACACTTTTTTTCAATATGCGACACTTGCGGACAAGATGTGACACTTACAACACTTGTAATGACTACACTTGCGACACTATTGAAGTGAGTAATTTTGATGTGTAACAGATTACACCCCAAAGTGCGAAGTCAGAATATGATGATGACATAAGTACTTTGTATGATTTTTCGAATTCTACCAGGTATGGATGTGAAGAACCTGGTAGAATTTGCACACAACCATCAAACAAATATTATGACATGTTTCAAACCCAATGCAGGCATACCTATGCTTGAGTGATAAAAAAAAATTAGGTATGGCCTCCATAAAATACATTGTGGATCCATAATTATATTGATAAAAGGTATAGCCACTGAAGATACAATGTGGATATATACTCCTATGACCTGAACTGATTGTAACCATGAAGAATACATAGTGGATCTACGAGATGGCAAGACATAGCCAGGACCAATACAAAGTGGATCTATGTAATAATATATGTGTCATAGTTCAAAATAAATATCCTTCGCAACCTGGGAAAAGTACATATAAGAGTGAGAACTCAACCCAGGGTCTTCTTACCGATCTTGATGTAGTATGAATCTAACCATGTGAATAGATGTCCTGATGTCGAACATGGCAGAAACCACTTGATTATCAGTCAATGAGATAAATCGTTAACAAGTGCGAGGGAAATCACCATTGATTTCAATGATTCCCAAGGTACCCTAGTGCATTATAGCGAATGTGAATGGATGATATGAAGTCGAACATCAATGGAATCATTCGATCAGAGTTCAATGATGTAAACCCATTGTCGGACGTGAGGAGGCCTGCCATTGAGGCATGCAGGTCCCAAGGTACTAACTGGTTTCTAAGTCTAGCTCTTGGATAATGTGCTAAAGTCGACAGGAACAGACTCACCGAAGGGGGGCCTTGATGTATCCCCCATCAATGACACAAACTAGTCACAGAGATTTAATTGGTAGATCAAATGAACATGGAATGACATGGGTATTGAAACAAGATATTTGTGATGGTTGAATCTTAAAGAAGGTACTTCCCTTGAACATTGAGGCATAACAGCATAAAATTGACATGGACCAAAACTTGATAATGAAATGGATGTTGTGACTTTACGTCGGGTGACCCAAAGGTGTGAGAAAACTCAAAGGATTGGTTCAGTGTAGAGGTTCAATAGATTGAAATGCGTGCAAAGATAAAATGTCATGTTCAAGGGCGACTGTAAGGGTTACTCGTAATGTTCTCAAAAACTAATTGGCTTGCTTCCTTCAATTTCCCCCCCATCTAGATAGACGAGTACCTCTTTTTAATTTAACGAGCTCAAGGAGGGTAACACATTCTCAATATAACTCACCTTCAGTAAGTCCCTCTTCCTTTGTTTAGCGAACTAGAAGAAGTAAGGGTTTGGACCCGTATGGGCCCTTCAATGTATGATTGTTTAATGAGTCCAGTGAAGGTAAACTCGGTGGTTTTTCATATTTAGAGAGTCTGAAAACAACTTAAATTTGACTCCAATGTTGTCCTTTTTCATAATATTAGTCTTACGAAGACAAAAAAAAGATAAATTATCACTCAAAAGATGCCCTTTCAAACCTTTTAACGAGTGGGAAAGGAAGCAATATGACTCAACAATATTTTCATGTTTAGAGAGTCTGAAAAGAGTTTAAAGAAGACTCCAGGGTGTTAATTTTTTCATTTATCCATGTGGGTCTGAAAAAGAGATAAATGTTTACCCAGTTGCATTCTCATGTATTTATGAGCATGAGAAAGAACAAAGACTAAGCTTAGTACTTTGCTCCCATCTTGAAAGCTAGTGGATTTACTCCAGAATGATCATCAAAGGCTGAAGACATGCCCCTCAAACTTCAATTCATTCAACGACTTTGAGGTTGTTATCAATTTCTCTAATCGATGGATAAAAAGGATAAGGGTGGATGAAATTAAGGTTCAAAAATGATACCTAACGAAAGACTTGACTCGACAAAAGAGGTGACTATTTCATTTTTTAACGAGCTTGACAGAGGAAAAGAACTATGCTTAGAGTTGTCTGGGTTCAATCCCCAAATTTCTATTTCATTTTTTAACGAGCTTGCTACATAGAGGAAAACTATGCTCAAAACTTATGTTTCATTTTTTAACGAGCTTGCTACAGAGAAGAGAAACTGTGCTCGTGACCTCTATTTCATTTTTTAACGAGATTGCTACAGAGAAGAGAAACTATGCTCGTGGCCTCTGTTTCATTTTTTAACGAGATTTCCATAGAGAAGGGAAACTATGTTCATGGCCTCTGTTTCATTTTTTAATGAGCTTTCCACAGAGAAGAGAAATTGTGCTAGTGGACTCTCCTTGATCATGGCTTCCAAGAGAATAACACTATGGAAGGATACCATGTCAAGGGGCAAAACTTGGTCATGGATTCCAAGAGATCTTCATTGGATGGAAGAAAGTCACTCTGGAAGGAACACATGTCGAGGTCCATGATAGGGGTAAGGAGATCGGATTCCAAAATCCCTACCGAAGAGATCACCATATCAACTATTGGATCCAAATCATCGAAAGTTGAAGTCATGGGAGACAATGGAAAAACAACATCAGGAGGGAAGATAGAGTGTATATCTCCCTGAATTTATTCACCAAGGGGAAGAAAAGAGCATCAATGATGGTTATCATCCCGAGGTAACTCGTCAATGCTCATAATTTCTAGAATAGATTCATCAGAAGGAAAATTTGGGGAAATGTAGTCGATCATAGACGATAAGGAATTTAACCATGATGGAATCGAGTAAATGTTAGGTTCCAAGGGATGTTGGTCATATGAGGAGGGATATGTGGATTGGATAGAAATGTATGAGGTTTCAGTTGGAATAAGTGGAATGGTGTCACCTAGTGCATCGAATTCCAAAGGACTAGGTACAATCCAAGGGTCAGATGATTCCAAAGATTAATAATCCGTGGTCAAAATCATATCGACGGTGGAAATATGATGTGTAGTCGGTGGAAGTGGTGTAGGGAAGGTACCCATAAGGCTAGAATATTTCAACAAGCCAACACTAATGCTTTCATACATGATCTTGTGATCTCCCAAGAATGGAATATTGTTGGTAGCGGGAGCATGAACGTCGGGTGTACATAAATCTAACTGATTGACAGTGATAATTTTACCTTGATGAGGGAATTCTACACATTGAAACACCAACGAGGCAAAGATAGTCATAGAATAAAACCAACTTATTATAAGTAATAAGTTGTAATCGAGGGGAGCATCGACCACCTCAACATCAACAATGACGGTTTTGCCGCCCAACTGGACGGATAGGGACTGTAAAATCCCATGAGGATGAAAACCTCATCTATCGAATGCGCATAACATCGTTGGGGATTTGTTAAGCGCAGGTGATTTT
Source organism: Picea sitchensis (assembly GCA_010110895.2). NCBI lineage: Eukaryota > Viridiplantae > Streptophyta > Pinopsida > Pinales > Pinaceae > Picea > Picea sitchensis. The sequence goes on along the minus strand of SNQJ01S0045218.1, from coordinate 97,205 downwards.
AAACTTTTCCAACATGCTAAATACATGACACAAGTAGAGGCTCCCTCATCCAAGATGGTTCGGTGAATTTTTTTATTGTGAACAACAACATCAATTTGGAAAGCAAGTTGGTGGGAGAATCGAGATGTATAATTTTCCATGTTAAACATGGTATTGTTGGATGACTCAGGATCAACAACACCAATAGCATCCAAGAGTGTTCTATGTTGACTGGGGCAGTTCTATAGAACTTCTAACATAGACATAGCACACAATGCTTGGGCCAAATCTTCAACAATGTTGTAGTTATGGGCAACACGTGAACTAGTATTAAAGGTAGATTTACAGATAGTTCTCTTAGGAGGGAGTAAGATAGAGTGGAATGTATGTTTCTCAATCTGAAGTGGTCCAGATGAAGGATTAACTGATGGAGGACTAATAGAGTACGGTGATGGATCTGGTAAATTATTGGTACCGTTAGTGACTTTTCCTTTGTTAGGTTTAACTGGTGTGTCATATGTCTTAGAGTGCATGGTCAAATTAATCCCATTAAACATATAAATATGGGAACTTGTCGAGGCCTCATCATGAGGATGGCTAGAACTTCCCCCATGAGAGGGGATTTGAGCAACCATGGATTGTTGTTGTGGAAAAGGATGAGTAAGAAAAATGGGTTGTGAATTTCCTTGGAAACGTTTGGCCACTTCATCACGATGTAGACAATATCAAGTGTAGTGATCATCACCACAAATGATACACAGTAATTTTAGTTTCCATTGTGGTTTCTTTTCGATAGCAGGTGTTTGAGCTTGATTTTCTGGTTGTTCATTGTTATTAGTATTTTTTGATTTATTTTTTTCATTCTTCTTACCTTTGGATTGTTGTGCAGGGGTAGATTGAACTGCATTCACCTCAGATATCTGAGTTTGGGGGGAGGTAGAGGAGAGTGTGGTCGACTGGGAAGTAGATTGAGTTTTGACGGAACCGATAACACCACCTGCATGAGATGACGATGATGACTTGGATGGATCGACATTAGCTTGAGTAACATTCAGAAGAAATTCATACAAAGTACTAGATTGTGAATAAACCAAATCTAATTACTGAGTCCGAGCAATGGTTTCTTCCTCGATGACTGCACCACCCATAGCGAAATCATGAGATATCGGGGGTAAAAGTGATTTAGTAAACCACTCCACCAATAATTGGTCAGGAATGATTTCTTTGATCATCCTTCTTCATCGCCTCCACTCATGAATATGGTCATAGATATGCATGAGTCAGTTTGATGAAGGGAGGTCAAGAGTTCAGTACCCTTCTCATAGAAAATAGGTAGTTGAAAGTGCATGGGGAAAGACATGGAAAGGGAGTTGAAATCATGAAAAGAAGAACATGGTATTTCAATATACCACTTTGTTGCAGAGCCCGTAAGTGTTCACTGGAAAAGACACAAATGTATTGAATCATCCATGAGGGATTTTGATGAACACCACAAATGGAAAGTCATCAGATGGTTAATTTTATCTTCTCCAGGTTTTCTGTCAAATTTTGGAATATCAGAAGGAAGTTTAGCTGGAATAACTGGCCAAACAGGTCAATGAAAAATAGGATCATTAGTTAATCGAGACAAGTCTGGGAGATCTAGAGTCACAAGGAAAGGTAGTTGTCGGTTAACTTGCAGATGATACTTGTGTGGCATAGGAACACCAGTAGAACCATAAACTAGGTTAGGTGGATAATTGTAACCAGTAGGTCCTCCTACATACAATTGTTGCTGACTAGGATAAGCAAGATTCGATGATGGCAAAGAAACATTTGCATAACCCGATGGGTTATGAGCATTATAAGTTGGGTAATTTTCTTCCCACAAGGAGGATAAACATGTTTCCCTTGAGGAGGGTAAGAAGTAGATCTCGGAGGTAGATACACATTAGGCCCGTGGGGAGGATAAGGTTGTTGTCCTTGAGGACTCGAGGTGGTGTTTGGGACGCTTAGATAAGGTTGTCCATAAGATGGTATGGAAGGAACTGGATTTGATACTCCTCCTTGTGGGTTATTATATGAGTTCCTCCCAATGTGGGGTTGGGTAAATGTGCCTCCTGAAGATACTCCCCGGGATTTTGAAGGGTTTCTAGCAAATGAAGATTGACCCCCTGCCAGTGGTGGATTAATGACCGGGGTATGACTGGCAAAGGGAATTTTCCCTCTGGGAGGAATGTGAAAAGGGGGTTGTCCCCTGGGAGGGGTATGCCCGCCATAGGATGGTGGTATTCTAGGAGAGATAGATCCAATAGATGGTGGTTTCCTTCCAATCAATTATATTTGGCTGGCAAGGGTTTGCATTCTCTGGTGCAAAGATGTCCCAACAAGATCGTGTGAAACATGTGGAGATGTAGAGTGAAAGTTTGTAAGAGTGGGGGTAAGGATTGAAGTTCCTTGGGAATGAGTAGAGGTGATGAGCCCAACATTAGGATGGACTTGTGCTAATGTAACAGTAGGGTTAATGACCTGATTGATGGGGTGAGTCATAGTTTGACCGGATGCCCCAGTTTCAATAGGAGGGTCATGAATATTAAAGGGTTGTCGAATAGATTCAAAATGATCATAGAGATCGCATCCTGATGAATTCCTCCAAACAGAATGAGAAGGTGTGGGATTTGTATCTATTGCAATCGTAGGACAAATAGGAGTCCTATACTCATCACCAAAGATTGGTTATGTGGATCCCATATATGTTTCAATAAATTATCTATCAGGTAAGTGTAGGACCTCTTCGTCTATGACGTTCCCAAGGGAGTCTAAACGAAGTAAAAGTGGTTCGAGAGGGGTTTCCAACACAGATGTAGTGCGAGGATTCAAATTCTCAATTGTAACCAAAGCACCTTCTGTATTGTCTAACGGAGGAGTAACAACACTCCCATCATCAAATTGATTTTCTACATGGAGGATTAGGAGGTAAGGGTTGGTAGCATTCCGGAGGAATCCCTTGCATACTACGTGATCGATGAATACTTTTATCGTCTACAGGCTCAATTTTGGAGAATAACAAGACACACTAAAAATCTAGGGCCAACTAACGAAAATAAACAATATACGCTAATAAAATCTAGGAATCAAAACCAAGCAAACAAAACCTTCTCTCAATGACCGTACTAGTTGGTGATGAAATCCAACGTTGTGTGATCAAGTCAATAAGGGGCTAGGATATGGTGGAACAGTTACAATGGTGACCTGCTTAACGGACTTTCACCTTGGTGCAAGATTCCATGTAGTAATTGTGGATTTACCCTCCAAGGAGCCCGAGTGAGTTTGACCAATGTTTGTTCCACATACAATGAGAATTCCCTTCACCGTCACCTTTTGTAAGTACCTAAATATTGTGGCTACTAAGGACACCAACTCCCAGTCAACCCGTAGGTGGGTACAGTCGACATTCCAGTCCGAACGTATGGGCAGGATAACAAGTCAGAAATCAACTCAAGAGGCTCCCACACATAATCATGGTTATACCCTCAAGTGAACCCCAATATGCGATCTGACCACTACAAATAGTTGAACCACGAAGGGATAATCTCCGTAATTCTTCTGAATGCATCCTCATGAGTAACCCTTGTGTGAGAGGGAGATCCTAGAAATCCTATATGACAATTGGATTTTCTCTCCCTATCGCAAGATGCTAATGTTTTCTTTGAAAAACTTTGGAGAGTTGTACTCACAGCCTAATCCAAAGTACTAGTCCTAGTCTAATGTTGGTGGAAGATTCTAAAAACAAAAAATTTCTAGATAAATTTTAATTAGCGATAATTTTACAGTTGTTCTTTACTCAAGGGTGTATGAAAGTGAAACTGATGGTATTGTGACTCAATTCCCAAAAATGCACAAGAAAATGATAATCAGTCTTGTCTTTCAATGAATGTCTATTTAAGGGAAAGAAATAAAGTTTGTTTCATTATCAAACACTAAGATGCAACATCCTCATACAATTGTTTCTCAATCAAATCCAATATAATGCTAAAAAATTCAGAAATGCCTTCTAATATCCAAACCAATCACTAAAATATGTCCTTTTTTTATATGTGAATGATAATTAGATGTAAAAATTCTAATTTCAATTAGACTTTAGGATTAAATAGGTGAATTTAATCCCTAGTGGAGTCGCCAATTTCTATTACAGGTGAATCCTCTTGCGGACAAGCAGATTCCCTCTTGGTATCTAGACTCGTAAGACCAAGACATAAAAGTGATTAATGTGGACACTGACATCCTTTTAGATCTAATTAGGCTAACATATGAAGATGAAGAAGAAATATGTGTACCTTGTTAACGACGTTTGTCCTCACAAAGTCCAAGCTGAGTTCCAATCCTGAGCTCCTCGATAGGTCCTGTAGAACAAACAAAGATACAAAGAACTTCCTATTCTATTAAGATTATCTCAAATACATATCTATCTACTGAATACAAATTCATGTGGAACAAACATAAATTTGAAAGAAACAGTCCAAGCATTGATTATTAATGAGAACAAGTAAAAGGTGCTTACAATCCTTTGATGGAGGTGCAATAGCCTCTTCCATCTCTCCTTGTCCAACCCCTTTGCTCAAGTAATCTACATTGATTATGCTTCAATGGCATATCGCTTATGATATCATAAGTTTCATATCTCCAATCTTTTATATTCTCTTTCACCATGAGAAGGCCTCCTTATATAACCTTGGAGAGGCCCAACCACTTGAGAGATATTTGGGATAAGTTGAGGATTCCTCTCCTTCAGTTGAATATCTTTCCTAAGATCGTGCCTTGACCCAAGATTTGAACCCAACTACCTTTAGATATTGTGGGGATTGTCCCTTGATTTTCTCCAACAAACCAAATTTCACCCAAAAAAGGGCAGCGCTCACTCAAAAGGGGCACAGAGCACTGAAACACTCCTCTATAAGGGAGTACAAATCACCATCTCTCCCTATCAGTAGGTAGGGGAGCGCTCCCTCCCAAAATTGATGTTTTAGTGGATTTTTCAGTGGCATAAGGTTTGTACTCTTCTGTCAATTGATTTCTCTTCTTCAAAACTAGTCTTTGAGCTGTCTTAAGTGTCCTTATGTTGTCGTTAGAGGCACAACATAGGAAATATGGAAGTATGATGTTTGTGACACTTGCGACACTTGTGGTCAAGATGCGACACTTGCGAACAAGATGCGACACTTACAACACTTGTAATGATGACACCTGCGACACTATTGACGTGAGTAATTTTGATGTGTAACAGGTTTCCTTCCTGTATATTATGCATTGAGGTTCTAAAAGGAATTCTCCCTCTAGTTCCATCTGAATAAAAAACTAATCAATAATATGATTAGAATCATGTACATATTTATTTAATAACGAAACAGGGAAAACATCATGTGCCTTCATTGTGGGTGGAAGGGCTAGCCTATAGGCTACAGGTCCCACTATATCCAAAATATCAAAAGGTCCACAATACCAAGGTGCCATCTTGGCACAAGCTCCCCTTCTCAAGGATCTTCTCTTGGGTATAACTCTGAGATACACATGATCCCCTGTTTTGAAATCTCTAGGATTCCTCTTTCTGTCTACATAGATTTTATGTATATCCTGAGATATTTTCAGATTCTACTTTATATGAATTACTTTTTGTTCCATTTATTTCATTATGTCTAGCCCAATTTCAATTCTATCTATTGGTTTTTCCCAGTTGATTAGAATCTTTCACTGTCTACCATAGAGGGCCTCAAAAAGACTCATCTTCAATGACTCTTGATAGCCATTGTTGTAGGAAAACTCTACCAGTGGTAGGTAGTCTTCCCACTTCTTATGTTGATGCATTACATGTATCCTTAACATATCATCTAACAATTGGTTTACCTTCTCCATTTGTCCATTAGTTTGAGGGTTATAGGATGTCCTAAATAGCAATTTAGTTTCAAAACCAACAAATAAATATTTCTAAAAGATTGAATTAAATTTTGTATCTCCATCAGATATGATCTCCTTAGGCATGCCATGCAATCGAAATATTTATTTCATGAAGACACTGGAAATATTATTGCCTTGCAAGTTGACTTGACAGGAATGAAGTGAGTAACCTTGCTCAATTTTTCCACCACTATCATGATGGTGTCATTTTGTTTGGACAATTTTGTTATTCCTGTGATGAAATCCATGGAGATGTTTTCCCATTTCCATTCTGAAATTGGCAGGCATTGAAAAAACCCTACTGTATGCCGATGTTCTACCTCAACCTGCTGGCATTCTATACATTTAGCCAGGTAATTAGCTATATCCTTCTTCAATCCTGGCCAATAAAATAATTTCCTGGTGGATTTGATCATCTTCTGATAACTAGGATGACCAGTATATGGTATTTTTTGTTGTTCATCCATCATGAACCTCTTCAAGTCGTCATAATTTAGAATATACAACCTACCTTTGTAGGTTAGCAAGCCATCATTCATCAATTGATAACCTTCATACTTCAGCCCTGTGGGCTCTTGCTCTAAGTACGATTTTACAATCTCAAAAAATGCATCTATTTCTTGTGCACATTTAACTCTCTCCCTGACATCCATTTCGCGGGCACTTACAACTGCTAGATGAATCATTTTCACACTTTTTATAAGGGAATAAACCACCCTATTTTCTTTTCCTTTGATATGTTTGATTTCAAAATCAAACTCACTAAGGAGAGCCATCCATCTAACTTTTCTAGCCTTAAGTTTTGGTTGATCAAACAGGTACCTCAACCCACAATGATCTATCATCAACACAAATCTCCTGCCAGGAGGTAATGTCTCCACATTTTTAAAGAATGCAATATGGAAGAAAATTCTAGATCATGGGTCACATAATTGATTTCATGCTCATTCAATTTTCTGGATTCATAGAAAATTACATGCTCTTCTTGCATAATGACTCCTCCGAGTCCTTCCTTGCATGCATATATACACAAAAGGATGTCCTTTTTTGGGTCTGCAATATTCAACTCAAATGAATTGGTTAGAATTTATTTTATCTCTTGGAATCTCTCCTCACATTCTGATGTCCAAATAAATTTAACTCCATTTTTCTGAAGGGAAATGATTGGGCAATAAATATTGGAAAATCCTTTTATGAACCTCTTATAGTATCCTTCTAGGCCCATAATGGATCTGATATTAGGTACATCCTTTCAGGGTAGGCCAATACATAATGGATTTGATCTTGTCAGGATCAAGTGCAACTCATTCTTAAGAAATAACATGGCCTAAGTAATAGGCTTGTTTCTAGAAGAAGTTACACTTACTGAACTTAGCATAGAGTTGATGTTCTCTCAATACTTGAAGCACTAGCTTGAGATGTTATTCATGCTTTTCCATATTCTTATAATAGATTAGGATATCATCAATGAAAACCAATACAAATCTATCTAAGAATTTACTGATTACATTATTCATTAAGCACATAAAAAGTGGTTGGTGCATTGGTTAGCCCAAATGGCACCACCAAAAATTCATAGTGACCATATATTTTCCTAAAGGTTGTTTTGTGGATGTCTTCATCCTTAATTTGGACATGATGGTATCCATACCTCAAGTCAATCTTGGAGAAAATTGTAGCACCCCTTAATTGGTCAAACAAGTCATCGATCCTTGGCAAGGGATACTTATTATTTATGGTCATCTTATTGATTTGCCTATATTCTATGCACAACCTAAGTGTGCCATCCTTATTTTTCACAAACAAGGATGGTGCTCCCCATGTAGACAAACTAGGCCGAATGTAGCCTTTGGCCATCATTTCTTTTAGTTGTAGCTTGAGCTCAACTAGCTCTGGTGTACTCATTCTATAGGGTGTTCAATACACTGGCACCACTCCGGGTGCAGGTTCTATCGAAAAGTCAATATATATTCTTAGAGGTAAACCTAGTACCTCTTATGGGAATACATATTTATACTCTCTTAATATGGGGTGGTACTCTAGGCTTGGTTTTTTGTCCCCGACATAGTCCAACACTTGTATTTCATACAAAGGACATCCTTTTCTACAATACTCATAGATGATTTTAAGGGATAAATTTCGCAAATGGGCTAATTTTCCATGTTTTTTCCCAAAAAATGATTCACCGATTTCCATTTTTTATAAAAATGATTCGCCCAAATTCCATAGAATAAAATTATTTTTCCTTAAAAATCGCCAATAATTTATAGAAACTATATAAAATCCTTAGAAATTTGAATATTTTTACAAATATATCGCCAAACATTTTACATTTTGTATATTAAGGACTAGTAAGATTAGCCCAGGTTTCTACATTTTAATATAAATTTTGATCCTTAAAATCATCCTTGACAATACTTTTTCACTTGAAGGGTTGATATTTGTCTCATTAAGACAGGCTTTTGAATCCCTTGTAGGGTTACCTTTCTCCCTTCTTCATTTTCACACTCCAAAGTTTTTTTGTAATAGTCCAACTTGGTTTTATGGGAAGCCAACCAGTCCATGCCAATCAACATGTCATAAGATCCTAAAGGAAGTATGTTTAGGGTCGCTTGGGTGGAAAATACACTCATAGTGAGTTGGCATGATAGTATGACCTCTGTTACTTTTCTTTTGGTTTCGGTGGCTAGTTTACCAACCATGATTTAACATGTTTAACTTGTTGTAATTTACATTTCTCAACAATTTGAGGAGCCACATAACTCAAATTAGAACCAGGTTCAATTAAAATGGAAACTATATGGTTGGAAATCATACCTTCCATCTCCACCACTGAAGCTTGGTGTTTGGCTTGCCTATTATCCAAGGTTGCATAAATATGTGGTATGCTCCTAGCCACATCGTTGACTATGGTAGCCTCTTGGATGTTGTAGACCCTCCTATTGTTTTGTTTCCTATATGGGAATTCCCTCAATAGATGTTCTTATCCACAACCTCAACATTTCAAGAGTTCTCTCTTTGTGTTATCAGTCTTACCTAAGGCTTCTCCAAAGGGTTTATTTCCACTATAAGAGATGAAATTTTTCCCGTATACATTTTTAGTAGGAAGGCTCATCTTAGAAAATTTCCCATAAAACTTGAATCTTGAGGGTTTAATCCCCTTCTTATTGAATCTCAAAGTACTTTTCTTCTTCCAGTCCTCATGAGGTTCTGTCTTATTCTTGAATTTCTCATAACAATACCTTGCTTTCCGGATAGTGTCTTCTAAGGTATTTGGCTCTTCAAATTCAATTTTGTCCTGGAACGACTGAGGCAGTCCACTAATAAATAGTTTCATCTTTACCTTTTCATCTTTTATTTAGGGCACATACCTCATCAACTCAAGGAATTTATTGAGATATTCCTCTATGGTGAACTGTCCCAAATTGAGTTCATAGAATTCCTTGGTCTTCCCTTCAAATTATTTTTATGATAGGTACTTCTTTTTTAATTATTTATCAAATTGTTTCCATGACAAGTAATTCTAATGGATTCCTTTCATGTTCCTAAGGTATTCCTACCAAATGGAGGCCTTTCCATTCAGGTTAAAAATGATTATTCGAACCTTTAAATTTTCAGAGTAGTCATGGACTTTGAAGTACTTCTTCAAGACAAGAAGCCAAAATTCCACTTCTTCTCCCTTATTAATTTCTTCATAGAAAGTGGGTGGTTTGTATTTCTTGAACTCTTCAGGTTTATGACTCTTGGAATGTCTCCTCTTCTTTCTTTTTCTCTGGGAATGTGAACTAGTTTTTCTATGAGAAGATTCCTTGGAAGTTTTAGTTTCCTCACTAGAGGATTCTTCCGATGAGTGTATCTTGGCTCCATGTTGGTCCTTCTTTGAGTTGCTCCTCTTTTTTTGGCCACTTTCAAGTCCATTCTTTTGTATCTAGGGTGGAATCTAGGTTTTCTCCTTATGATGTATGTCCACATGACTAGTTGTTGGTCCATGTTGCAACTGCCTTTGTATATATGATAAGATCTGCAGTAGAAATGCATTAATTTTATTTTTATTTTCCCACTCTTTTATCAACCTTTCATTGTCATCCTTACAAATATGTAATTATGCCATGACGCTTCTTACAATTTCATCCAAATCTAGAGGGGTTTCTACCACCTTCCTTTCATTAGATTCTTCCTCTCTATTATGGAAGCTTTCCCCCAATTCATGGTGTGTCACCATCCTTTATGTTGTAGTTTTCTTGTGTTCCATTGACCGTGTAAGTATTGATAAAACATTCTCTGTTAGTTAATGATCTACTAGTTTTATGAACAACACACAGTTCAAACTTTTCAAAACATATACAATAGAAGAAAGTTTCTTTCCTTCCTTCAATAGAAGTTTAAATAAGCCTCTTAAGAATGGGTTAAGATAGGGTGTCACCCCTAAATTTCTATAATAAGATTCTTAAGTGACTCATTCATGAGACAAATTAGGCCAAGTGTTCTAACCATGCTATGATACCAATTTGTAACAAACCCGACCCCTAAGTACCCTTTTTAGGGATGGGGCATCAAAATTTTCTTTACTCTAATCATATTGAATCATCTCTCTAAGGTATTCATCCTCTTTTACTCGCCCATATATTTCTAATGACTTTTACCAGGCTCTAATCCGACCTATGGTTCACAAGATATGGCCTCTTGAATTTCTTTGGGTGTTATTAATTGAGGTTCACATGGGTCCAAATTGTTCATACCATCTGTTCGCGTTCAAATGGTCACCAGGTGAGCAAATAGAGAGCGCTTGCATACCCTGTTGGGTCTAGCAGGGCAGAACAGCTGTGGAGCATAAGGTTAAAGGAAACAAAAACAAACTACAATCTAATATCAACTGAAAACAAATAAAACTGTGAAAAGAAACAACAAACATCAAACACAAAACACAAAACACAGGTATCACCAATGGTTTCAGGCAGGTGTATTGATGAAACCGGAGCACGCTAAAGGAAGAGACCAAAGGTTCCTTCTCCCCCCAACAGAAGGCTCTTTGGGGCCCTCACACAGTTTTCTTTCCTTACAAATGAGAAGAACTGAGCATAGCAGTGAAAGAACTCTCGGTGATGCAGCTGATGGGTTGTTGTTAAAGGATGAGCCCTTAACCATCTAAACAGCATAATAGTGCTTAGAATTCCTTGCCAAAAAAGTGTATCCTCACGGATTTTTATAGCAGCTCCTCGGGAGGTCACATAACGTTCTCAAAGTGTGAACAGGGACCCTTTTAGGGTTTCTTTAGGTCATTAACTCGCCGACTTTGCGGATCCGGCTCTGATTTGAGGGTCAAATCAAATTGGGAGCCGGTCAGTAAGCGGTTGGGAGGCCGACCTATTCAATTAATGCGTTTTTTTAGCAGATGCATGGGTTTTTGTGTTGACAACCACGCGTCGAGCGCGCATGCGTGAATAACACGTTTTTGTCCTGCGCATGCGCGCGCGCACCAAACTGCTGTAAAGCACCCTTCAATTTTTGGTTACTTTGTATAGTTTTTTGGCCCTTCTGGAGTGCTGTGAAATTAATTCAGTGCCATGAATGACTTCATTGTTGTTTTGATGATGCAGAGTTCTTGTCGCCAT